>OVBA01001556.1:0-42649 GCA_900406435.1 Lepidium aucheri | reverse complement strand
AGGAGGAAAATGTTGAGATAAGCTTGAAAGAAGAAGCTTGAAGAGCAAGCTGACGAATAGATTAGACTAAAGTTGTTAGAGTTTAGGAGTTATCTAAATCTATATGTGTATTCCTAAAAGGTTTAGGAATTAGTCTTATCTATAAATAGAGATGTAGAGTTGTTACATCCTATTAAGAAATTTGAGAGTCTTTGGTTTTGAGTAAGTTTCCAAAGCTAATAAAGACAGTAGTCTTTACAAATTTCTATTGAGTTCTTTCGATTAAAGCCAATATATAGTTTCAAAAAAATGACTAACCATACTTGGTTGGTTCTTGAAAAATGCGCAACAGAGCATTGTAGTAGTCAGCATAAATGATGTTGACATGAGGGTTGAGAATCCTGAGCCTGTTCAGTTCTGCCTTAAGCTGGTCATTGTGGTATTCGGAAAACTTGTTTAGCCATGTTAAACATCCTGTTAAAGGATCGTATTCTTCCTTGTTTGCTGTTTGATACATTTTCATATAGATTACTGAGCATCCGATTGGGAACTGTCCGGGCACCAGATATGTTCGTCCCCCCATACCAATCAACTCCTATATTCAACATTCAGTCCCAAAACTACAAAATCATCACATTTTCTAACAAACTAATTAACAGATAAAAATATGTATCCCAGGCAAATCAAGAGTCTGATTATAATTGGTTACCGTGATTGCAGAAGAAATAGTATTGATTACCAGTGGAACCACTTCTTTGACTTCTTGAATGGGTTTGTCTTGGAAGAATGAAACAGAGTAATCATTCGCTCCAATCTCTCCCATAAGAATAAAAGCATTTCCAATCATGTTTTTACACTCTAAAACAAGTATAAGTTAGCGCAGTCCAGTTAAAATACAAAATAATCACTCCACGAGCCGATCTTCACTACCTAACGGTGAGCCACATAGATTTGGTAAACTCTCCTTGAAGCTTTTAAGCTGAAATCTTAAACTAATGTTGGTGTAAGTATGAATTCCTCTCTCCTCAAGAATAGACCTATCCAATGCAGTTGCTCCAGCTACCGCGAAATTAACACCTTTCTCAAAGTCTCCAATTTTAGATCTAAAGAAAGGAGGCACATAAGGAAGCCCCAAATATTCAGCTGTAAAGAGAAAAATGAGAAGTCTTAAAATTGAGAGAAAATTTGTTAACTTGCGGTTTAAGAAAAACGTAAAAATATGAACTGCTTTTTTTTCAGATTTTCACAGAAAATAAAGCGAAAAAATTTGTGAGGCTCATATAGACACATCTCAAGTAATATAAAAAGAGCAAGTACCGATGAAGTCGATTATGAGTCGGCCGTCGGAGAAACGGCCGGTTGGATGGTGGAAGAAGGTTTCCCCGTAGGGAGAAACCGTGGCGTCAGAAAAATTGCTATGGTCGGAGAGACCTGGCAAATTTCCGGTGTCAGCATACGAATCTCCAAAACTTATGATTGACTTGAAATTCCGACACTGCGATTCCGTGCTCAAGAGAGTGACAAAAAGAACAGATAAAAAGAACATAACGAACATCAATGTTTGAGAATATAGAGATGCCATGAAAGGGCTCTGTATTTTTCTAATATATTCTTGTTTTGATAAAATTATATAGAAGTTAAATGGCTCGGCTGCTAGTGCTACTGATTGATGTTTCCAATCATTTATAAGTGTGGGGCAAGGTAATTTATTTTGTATAGACACCGAAACTTAAGTTTTCTATCATATTTCCAACAACCTCCTAAAAGTATCTATTATTTGTCTTGTTTTTCTTTACTAATTGTACACGAGATTTTATACCAATTTTTTTACCGTATACATTACAGAAAAGAAGAAAGGAATATTGTTCATTATTTACCGTAATATCATCTCTACTTTTTATGTTCCAGTTTCATCCGCAAAGTCAGAACGTTTTTCTTGCTCAGATTGCATGATTAATAAAAGCCAAGTTACCATTTACCAACTCAACATTGCAATCTACTCGTCCACTTGAGCTAATTTAAAGTGATGTGTGGACTTCACCTATTCTATCGACTGATAAATACAAATATTATATTGTTTTTATCGATCACTACTCTAGATATAAATGGCTGTACCCGCTAAAATGCAAATCTGAAGTCAAGAACACGTTCATTACCTTCAAATCATTTGTCGAAAATCGCTTCCAACAACAGATCTGTACACTATTCTCAGACAACGGTGGAGAATTTATAGCACTCCGAGAATTCTTGACCACCAACGAAATCTCTCACCTTCACAACCAAACACCACAAGTTCGCCTTCCCCCAACAACAGCTCCGTCATCCTCGACATCACAGGTATCGCCTTCTTTCTCTAATCTCAATTCTATCTCTTCTTCAATCTCTGAGCCCACTGCTCCATTTAATAATGGGCTGAATCCCACAGCTCAGTCCAACCCAAATTCGAATGAGCCTACTGCTCTACCAGAGAATGAGTTGCAGCCCACAGCTCATTCACAGTCACCAAATCAGCCCACTCCAGACTAAACCAGTTTTGAAACCCAAGAAACAAACCGAACATCCAACACAAACAAATCCAATACCATACCCAATCAACTACCGGCCCAAAATATACGCAAGATGAAAACAAGAGCCAAAAACAATATCCAAAAACCCAATAAAAAATACATGCTCTCTGTTTCAGGTCCACAAGCTCCTCCACGAGAACCAACAACGATTAATCAAGCCCTCAAAGATGAGAATTGGAGTCATATTGCATCTGCCAAATTTGAAGCTCACATGGTCAATGACACTTGGGATTAAGTACCTGCTGACACTACACAAAACCTAGTTGGATGTCGCTGGATCTTCACCACCAAGTTTCACGCTAATGGCAATATAGAGCTCTTTAAAGCACGACTTGAGGCTAAAGGCTACACTCAACAATACGGTCTTGATTATGGAGAAGCATTCAGCCCCGTAATTAAAACAACAACCATTCGACTTGTTCTCAGCATTGCCACTGCTAAATCATGAACTACAAAACAGCTAGATATCAATAACGTCTTTTTACAAGGTGATTTAACCGAAGAGATTTACATGTCGCAGGCTCCAGGATTTGTTAACTCTGATAATCCATCTTTCGTATGCCGTCTTCGCAAACCAATTTACTGTCTGAAACAAGCCCCACGCTCATGGTATCTCTCATTGAAGCGACACCTAATAGAAATAGGATTCAGACCATCAGTTGCAGATACTTCTCTGTTCATTCAGCACATGGGTTCAAGTATTACCTACATCCTTGTTTATGTTGATGATATCATTGTCACCGACAATGATGACAGACACATTAACCAAGTACTTAACGAGTTTGCACATTGGTCTTCCATCAAGGACCTTGTTGATTTACACTATTTTCTCGGTGTATAAGCAACAAAAATAGCAGATGGACTACACTTGACACAGCGAAAGTACATCACAGATCTTCTGGCAAAACACAATATGCAAGATTCGAAACCTGTGACTACACCTCTCTAATCGTCTCCAAAACTCATGCTTAATGATGGTACACCACTTGCTGATGCCACTCAATATTGTTCCCTTGTTGGTAGCCTCCAGTATTTATCCTTCACCAGACCTGACTTATCCTACACGGTCAATCGTCTATCACAGTACATGCATCGACCCTCACAACTCCATTGGGCTGCAGCCAAACGAGTGCTCAGGTACCTTGTTGGCACATCTACGCATGGTATTCTTCTCCACAAACACACACCACTCAATCTACATGCCTTCTTTGATGCTGAATGGGCTGGTGATGTTGACGACTATGTTTCCACCAATGGATACCTCATCTATCTTGGAAAAAATCCAATCTCCTAGTCATCCAAGAAACAAAAAGGTGTTGCCAGATCATCTACCGAAGCAGAGTACAGAGCCGTTGCCAATGTAACGTCTGAGGTCAGTTGGTTATGTTCTCTTCTCCCTGAGTTACGAATCATCTTACCTGCAGCTCCAGTTGTCTACTGTGACAACATAGGTGCCACATATCTATGTGGTAATCCCGTGTTTCATTCTCGGATAAAGCATATAGTCCTTGACAATCATTTTGTTAGAAATCTCATTCAAGCAGGTGCTCTTCGTGTGTCACATGTCTTCACTCATGATCAGTTAGCCGACACACTCACCAAACCACTTCCAAGATCACGGTTTCAACTTGCATGTTCCAAGATTGGAGTTTTCAAGACCACTCCATCTTGAGGGGGCGTATAAGCCAAATATGTAAACAATATATTTTGCTATAAATTGTAATCTCTAATTCCCTATGATTGCTCTATTTAATGTGTATAAAACCTCTGTAAATCTCTCTTCAATAATATACAAGTAACAATCTTATAGTTCTTTCTATCTTACAATTTACTACGTGGTTCGAATGGATCAACTTTCCTTAAGAAAGGAATATACGTTCATTTGACAGCAGTTCTGTTTATTAGTTCCAAAGTCTAATTGGGAATTAACTAATTTTCATTTGCTTGATATCAAATTTGAATTTCAAGAAAATAGAGTCTGCTAGTGCTACTGATTGATGTTTCCAATCATTTATAAGTGTGGGGCAAGGTAATTTATTTTGTATAGACACCGAAACTTAAGTTATCATCATATTTCCATCAACCCTCTAAAAATATCTATTATTTGTCTTGTTTTTCTGTACTATTCTTTTTTACTAATTATACACGACATTTTTACCAAATTTTTTACCGTACACATTACAGAAAACAAGATAGAAATATTGTTCATTATTTATTCGATAACTTTTTGTTTTGTTGTGCCAACATTATTATCAGATTTAGAATTTGTACTCAGAGTTTGATTATGAATCGAATTTTACTAGTCATGTAATTTAAAATCAATTATAAAACATTTATTAGGCTGCCGAAGATGGTTCAGCCTAGACAAAAACTACTTTCGGCTATATATAGAGATTTACTTTCATGATCATAGCTGAATCTTTGATTTTTTGTTATTAAAGCTTATCAGTCATTTTTACTAAGTCAGACAATATATATAATGCAATAAGCTTTTGTTACATAGAATATTGTTTTTTTTTTTTGTTATACGTTGTCTTTCTCTTTATGATTTTTTCTTTTCATATTATCTCTTTTGAGCTTTTCTGAAACTATGCTTAAATTGTATGAGCAATAAAAAAACTGAGTGTGAAACTCTACTTCGAGTCATTTATATTTAATACATTAACCATACGTATACTATGCTAAAAAGATGTACTTGCAAATATCTAGGAAGATGTCAAGAGTAGTAAATTTTATAGCCCAAAAATAATAATACAAGAACCAATTTTTGGGGGCATGATCTGTGGAGTCTATTTTGAAAGAAGCATAATCTCTTATATCCAATTTTAATCTAATACAAAATATCTTTTAATGAAATGTGATGTTCCAATTTTACCCTTATTTGTATATTAAAAAAATGAAATTAAGAAAATAAATAAAACAAAAGGGATGCGGGACGGGGACGAGCTTGGAATCCGACAAGCTTGAACCGGGATTATGACGAAAACAGCGACGTGGACCAGATCCGATATTGCCGTCACCGTGAGGATCGACCTCATTGAAAGCCGCCAGAGCCGGTGCATTTATATGTAGTCTCCAATGAAGGTAATTAAATTGAATCTGTATATAGCTCCATATAGCATTGTTGGTCTCATATAACTGAATCTGTATAGAACAGAATCTTGCGTCCTACGTTGTAGAGTAGAATCCGAGTCTATTCTGGGTTTTGTATTTGATTTAGTTTTTGGCAGAAAACAAAGAGCGAGGAGGTCATTATATGGTTTCAATGCGAAGGTGCAGCTGGAGGATGTCTAATGATAGATCATGCAGTAGAAGATATTACCATGTCGGTGATGAAAGAATGTCTATACAAGAGACTTGGGTTAGATGCAAGAAATGTTGGATTGAAATTGAGTTTCTACCCACCTATGGTCGGACGTGAGGTGGAAATGACTATCTCCGATGATGTGGATTTGCGTGGTTATCTGTTGTACAGTAATGAACGAGGAGGTAGTGCCAATTGTTTGTGGAGACGATAAAAAGACTGGAAGAACCTGTGAAAACGTCAAGACAGGTATCGAGAGTGGGTATAAGTTTGATTGGTAAGAACTACGATGACAGTGGTCAAAAAGCAGCCAATGCTATAATTGTTTATGTAGAACCAGAAATGAGAGGTCATAACGGTGTAGATGATGTAATTGAACTAGAAAATGTACGTAATGAGAGGGTGGAAAATGTACAACTGTGTAAAACTTGACCTTACTTATGTGATTTTTCATGTTGAACCAGTGTGCACATATATGTCATAGAAGTCATATAAGTGTTAGTTTAACGTAGGAACAAGTCATTGTGTATATGCAAAACATTAAATATGAAATAAATTATACAGTTAAATATGAAATAAATTTAACAAAATTTATAATGTATTGAGTAATAAATGTGTAGAATAATAAAATGTATTTCTTAGATGTGTAGAATAATAAAATGTAAAAAAATAATTGGATACAAATAAGTTATAATTTGACAATCAGCACACTATAATACTAGTAATTTGAAGGTTACTTTCAAAATAATAACAAACTTACGAACACGAACTTTCATAAATTTATTCTTAAAGAATTTAAATATACTAAACAATTATAATCATCATAAAATTACGATTTACTAGGCGTACAATTAAAACTAACATGTCTTATGATATGTAATACTAAAATTAGTGTAAAACTTCAAAAGTAAAACTCTTTGGAACTTTTGTACAACCATTAACCACGTAAAACTATGTATATTTTTAGGCAAAAACGAGGAAGCCCGAGCGCGGTTGTCGCAAAAAAATTTCAATTTTTTTTTAAAAAACCCTAAATTTGTCCTCTATTTAACCACAAAATCACTCTCTCTCTCTCTTCTCCTCATTTTGTTCTTCCCCCTCATTTCGTTATTCTCTTCTCTCTCTCTCTCCTCTAGGGTTTAGGTGATTTCATTTCAATTTTGATTTACCATGGTGTCTGCTCCATCATCTACATCCTCTGAATCATCACGTGCTACTGAGATTCAAAAGCTCGGTGAGTACATCAGCTGACCAGAAGAAACTAGTTGAAGTTCAACAGCTAAGGAAGAAACTAGCTGACCAGAAAGTAGAGTTGAGGAGAAGAAAGCATTGGTGCATAAGTTCCTATCTGAAGAACAAATTGAATTACTATGGCTGATGGCACATGACCAAGATTGCTATTGGGGACCCGTACTATTGCTATCTATGTGTGTAATATGTTTGATTGTATGATATGTTTAATAGTTTTATCAGTTGCACCGAGTTTTACAACAGTTTTACCGAGTTTTACCAGTATTGTTGGACTCCGTTACACTGAGTTTTACAATAGTTTTACCAAGTTTTACAAGTATAGTTGGACTCAGTTACACTAAGTTTTACAACAGTTTTACCAAGTTTTACAAGTGTTACACTCAGTATTACACGTAGTTTCACCAGGTTTTACAAATTTGGTTACCATAGTCCAATTTTTCACAAAACTAAGATCCAATATGTGACAAAACAACATCCAATATGTCACAAAACAAAAATCCAATATGTCACAAAACCAACATTCAATATGTCACAAAACCATCGAATAACTCCATAGTCTGTCGGATATAACACTGCGTCGATATCTTGGTCTTATTCTTGTACTACGACAGCTCAAACCATATTCCCTGAGGTAGGTGTGCACACAGACCGTCATCCACATATGTGTTCTCTTCTCCACTTTGCAATGAAAAGAAAACACAATAAAACTACTTAGTTATACCCAGTTTTACAAAACTGTATGACTATCTAGTTATACACAGTATTACTTCATGTGAAACGCCCCCAATCATCCTAATCCCAATCAACTACTAACCATTTCACATATCAACCCGGATTGAAAAATCACTCTAGTTAAGCCAGTTTTACGATACTGTATAACTATCTAGTTGTTCACAGTATTACTTCAACTGCATTTGTATTATGTCCAAAAATTGATACACATCATTGTTGTTATCTTCTTCTTCGTTATGTCCCTCACTTTCATTGTTTTTCTCATCGTCTCCTTCACTCTATTCTTCATTCTGCAATGAAAAGTAAACACAATACAACTGTATAACTATCTAGTTTTTCACAGTATTACTTCATATGCATTTGTATAACATCAAAATATTGATACATACCATTGGGTCATCATCTTTCTCATTCTCTAACGTTCTCTTCTCCGGTGTTGTGTTCTCCAACATTCTCTTCTCCGACCACTGGGATTTCTTCTGGTGGTTCCTCTACAACCGGAGTTTTTTTCTTCTCTTCACTGTCCACCGAGTTCTAGCCATAGATTGTTAACGGAGCCGTTGAATCAAGGTTCTGGGCCGTGGGTCAATTTCGATAACGGAACCTTCTTCTCCTCCCACGACGGTTTCCTTTTCTTGTTTAGGGAAAAAAAATTTGAAATCAGATAAGTGAGGGATTGGGGGGGTTTGTGACAAAAGAATTGAGAGGGTAAAATTGTACAATCATATTTTTTGGAAATTAAAAAAAATATATAAAAAACTTGTATTTACTGATGGTGTTTTGAGGAGTTTATGCTTCAAAATGGACTTCTCAGACAAAACTCCCAATTTGTCTTCTAGAAGTCACTCATTCGTCATTTTGAGAGGTTTCAATAAATGTTCTAAGGGCAATTGGTGGTGCGACGGAGTGCTTCCTACTCGTGATCGGAGAAAACAGTTTTAATCGGCGATTCCGTGGACAGAGAGGGCTTCTCCTCTTCTTGGGCTTACATGGTGTCTTTTCCCTTTATGTTTTTTGATGGCGTCGTTGGGTGTTGGTGAGATTATGGTTTCTGGCTTGAAGGATTATACGATGGTTGATGTTGGTGAAAGTGATCGTCCACCTAACTTGCCGAGTCAGTGGGTCTCGAAAGTTATGGTTCTAGTGCTGGTGGTGTTCCTTCTCCCGAGTTTGTTATCTTTAATGAATTTTTTGAATCTCGTAGGAAGATTGAGTTTTGTGGTGGTGTTGATGGGGAACCTACGGTGACAATTAATAAGGCGGTGATTCATACTATGAATATATTGTGGAAGAAATGCTTGATTGTTAAAGTTTTTGGTTGTAACTTGAATATTGGAGTGTTGTCAAGGAAGTTACATGAGATCTGGAGTTTGAAGGGTGAGATGAGTATCACAGATTTGCCAAGGCAGTACTTCATGGTTCGATTTTGGGATTGAGGATGATTACTTGTCAGTTATGAGTGGAGGTCCTTGGAGAGTTTGTGGGAGATACTTTCTGACAAAAAATTGGTCACCAGGCTTTGGTCCTCTATGTGATGAAATTCGAACTACTCTGGTATGGATAAGGATTTCTCAATTGCCAGTGAATTTGTATCACAAGGCTATCTTGTTGGGCATTGTAAGTGGTGTAGGATCTCCTATCTGAGTGGATGGTATAACCTTGAACTCTGTTAGGGTCGTTTTGCTAGAATCTGTGTTGAAGTGGATCTGGCTAAGCCTCTAAAGAGCTCTGTAGTGGTGAATAATTAGAGATTATTAGTTTCTTATGAGGTTTTAAGTAATATTTTTTCTCGGTGTGGGATGTATGGGCATTTGGTTCACTCTTGTCCCTTAAGATCTAAGGATAATGTGATGGTGAATAAGCACGTGGAGGTGCATGATGTTGTATCTATGGAGAACTAGTCTGATGCTGGATTCATTCCAGTTTGTAAAGGCAATAAGAGTTCAAGTGGTGTAGTGAAAAAAGTGAATTTTTTGCTGGTGGATCCTCTAACCAAAAATCTCGTCCTTTGAAGGAGATTTTTGGTGTCACCTCTAAAGGTAACATTCAATTGTCGAATAGTTTTGGTGGGTTAGTTGAGAACCCGATAATTGAATGTGGAGGCATTGAGGTTATTTAAAGTGAAGCAAATATGGTGAAGTCTAATATAGTTTTTTGTAGAAAGAATGTTGTAGTGAGCCAGGTGGATGTTGAGGGCTCAGGCAGTAATGGAGATTGGAATCGTAGGGATCGGAAGAAAGTTCCTAAGGAGAAGAGAAGTGGGGGTTTGAGACTAATGGAGAGTAGTAAACAAAAAGGCAAAGCTGTGGTTTCTAAACCCAGTAGAGGCATGTTTTTTGGACCTGCTAAAGGTGAATTAGATTTATCTGCATTGGGTAAGAGATTAAGAGTGGAAGCAGATAATAAAAGAAGACCGGGTGGTGTTTTTGGGATTCTACTAAAAGTGGTGTTCTTGCGAGTGTTTCTTCAGTATTGCATGTAGAGAATATGGAATCTCAGAGGGAGGTGTGTGCACAATCAATGCCGAAAGGTGAAGTGGTAGTGCCTATGCACGCATAAACCCAACTTTCATCGGTCAATTAGATATATTTTGAAGATGAAGCAGGTTAATGTTCTTGCTATTTCTGACACTCATGCGGGTGGTGATAGAGCAAGGGCGATTTGTCAAGGGCTGGGTTTTGAAAATTCATTTTGTGTGGATGATATTGGAGAGCGTGTGCTGGTTCCGTGTTGATTGAGAATTCGTCTAATCAGTTCATACATGCTAAGGTTACTACTGATTGGGGAGTTACTCATTCAGTTGTAGTATATGCTTCTCGTTCGGTGACTAGGTGTAGAGATCTTTGGGATCAGTTAAGTCGGGTCATTAGAGGTGTAACGAACTGCTGCTGGTGGTGTTCACAAAGTTTTAGCCCTATGAATCCTACTACAAGTGCACATCAATGTAGTTTAGGGATCGAATCCACGAAGAACCAAGCTTGCGCTTTCAGTCACTTAATCCTAATTCAAGCTATATCAATGGAATAATAGAATGTAAACTAACAACATAAACGGTTTGCAAATATAATAACAAGCATCAGGCATTAGGTATTCATCAGAAAATAAGAATCAATCAGGGAAAATATTTAGGAACTAATAAGCACTATTTTCGACTTGAGCATAAAGGTTTGACAAATCCAGTATCGTGGTATTTGTCACTCTATCAAACAACCTAGAGATCCTAACTATCGTTGGGTCCAGATTCTAGATAGCCTATAACAAGCAGGTTCAAATATCCATAATTAATCCTAACAATCAACTATCGCTTGTTAGATTTAATTGCTCATCCATGCTAGTTCAGGAATTTTACAAGCTTTTGGAATGTACAACAACCTAAGATCATAGATTAGGTGATCAAGCTAATCTAAGCATTACACACAAGCATAGATAGAGAATTCTTAGTCATTGAATCCTATTCAATCCATAATCATTGATTCATAAATCCTTAGAAACCCTTAACCTGATTAGGTAACTAGTCACACATGATTAAACAACAATAGAAGGCATGATGATAAAAAACATGAAATTCGATTGTATAAGATAATAGAGTTCAAAAATCTTCTCAAAAGTATGATGGAGTTCTTTCTCCCTGCTTACAGGATACACTCTGAGTCGAAAATTATGTCTCTCTCTTTTTCTAAAACGATAAACAACTATTTATATGATCCTAAAAATGCAGGTGCAAAATAGGAAAATTAGGTTTTAAACTCGCAGGCTCGAGAATCGATCGATCAAGGGGGCTGATCGATCGATCTGAGTTGATTGCTTGATCTCTCAAAGTCTTGTTCAATCAATGGGTCAAGTGTATCTCTCAATGTAGAGCCGATCGATTGATCCATGATGTGTAGGTCGATCACCAGGTTGAGTGATGCTTTCTGTGGGATGATGATTGATTGATCCTTGCAATAAGTCTATCAATGGATCAAGCATATCTCCCAATGGGGTAGTGATCGAAACCGATTGATCTGCAGTCTTTGCCAAAAACTCTAGAAACTGCTTCGATTCATCCTAAGACATGCTCTACGTGTATTATCCAAAATAAACTTGTTTCCCACCTGAAAAGACTCTAAAACACAGAAAATGAATCTGAAAACATGCGAATTAGTGAGCTAGAAACCAATAAAGATGAGGTATATCAATTCCCCTAGACTTGGCTTCTTGCTTGTCCTCAAGCAAACAAAGAATTAACAGAAAGATTCCACTCCAAAGAACTCATTTGTCATTAAAACATTGCATATCAATCCAATAGTAAACCACATAATACTTACATCTCAGAGTCAAGACCACCTTTTACTTCCCCCAGACTTTGATAACTACACAAGCTGAACTCCACAATCCAACCAAGTAATTCAAGTTCACCATACCGACTTCCTAAAGCTTCTAAGTGAAGCCTCATCAAGGGAATATCTACCAAAGGAGAAATGGATTCTAATTCAGCCATAACTTGAACACAAAGACTATATTCCTATGGTTCCTTTCCTCTCATTTCATTCACTCTACAGCCGATTTTTCCCTATTTACCTAGGGTATCATTTTATTTTCTATATAAGTTGTCCAACCGATTTCTCCCTACTTACCTAGGGTATCATTGTATTTTTTTATTGGTTGATTCTTTAGTAACTCACAGAATGTAAGCAAGAGTGGCGTCATTGGAGTTTTTCGCAGTCTACTAACATTGCATTTAACTTTGTTTTATAGTTACTTCAGAGATGGCCATTTAGCACAAACACTTTGAAATGATTAAGAGAGGGGAACCATACTCACACAAATAAGACTTTCAGGACTGAAAAGAGGAACCCGATCTGATGCATACCAATCCCCTTGACAAGAAGATTAAGTTAAGTTAGGAGTGAAACCGACACAAGATCCATCAAAAACTGACATGGATATGGGTGGTACTGAAGTAGTGTCAAGCCTCTAGGTTTTCCAATAGTCAATCAATCCCTGACAAACAAACATTGATGGTACTTAGTTCATGACATGCAATAATCTTCAAAAATCATAGTTCTAGGAAAATCGGTTCTTAGACATCAAAAAGACAGCAATGTGAACATAAATTGTACACAAAAACAAAAGAGAAAAATGCGTTAGTCACAGCAAGTGTCCTCCCCTAGACTTACTTCACACCGTCTCGGTGTGTGAGTAAACCTGAACAACGCACGACTTACGCATGAAGATTAAACAAACATAAAGATAAGTCAAGTTTGAAATGAAAAATAAAAAAAATAATGGTGAGAAAGTGTCATAGAATGACTAGGGACTCTGACTCTCTCGGTCCCCTGATGTGTGTGATTTTTGATGGTTTTAGAGTCTTGTTTTAGGTAGTTTTACATCCGTTTAGATAGATTTTCCGTTTACTTAGGTCTTCTTAGGTTTGTTTTGCTTTCTTTGCATTTGCATTTGGAGTTGGAGTTTTATCTAGGGAAAGGAGCAAAAAGGAGCTAAAAACTGGAGCTAAGGACAATCGGATCAGCTGCTAGGCAAAAAAGATCATGCAAACTCGGATCGCTACCTCGTGGATCACAGGGCGAGGTCTGCTTGGAATGCTCAAGAAAGGATGCCTCAGTCACCAGCCTCAACCTATCTGCCGCGAGGGAAGATAAATCAATTAGACTCGGACCATACACTCAGTCTCAACCCCCGAGGACAAAGACAAGAACCACTCCTCGGTGCCCAAGCTCGCGCAAGGACTCCGAGATCAATATTCCTTGTTGACCGACTTAGGTCGGTTTGACCATTAGGGTTATGCAAATAACCCTATAAATACCCTCTAATCACACTCTTATCTTTTTTATCTGATGTTTAGTAGAAAAATTCTTTTTATTTTTATTGTTGTTTCCTTTATGCTTGTTTAAGGTACTCTTTATGATTATGCTTTTAAGTTAATGAATTAAGTTTGATCTTTATCCATACTTTCTGCAATTTTATTTTAAGTTCTTTATGTTTATACAATCTAGATCAACCTTATTACTGCGCACTCAATCCATGAGGCGCAAGTAGATCCGTGTGGATCTCGAGGATAGGGCGATCGGAGGTGAACACGTTTATTCCCTCGCTGTTCTAGCCATGATCTGAACTCCAGTCTCTTCTCACATGGCTAAGCTTAATTTTGATCTCTCCCTGATCAAGAGAGATCTGGTTTGGGCCGTGACCTAAGGCTAGCGCCGATGGAATAGGAGACCAAGTGCCTTGTGTGTGATGGCTTGATCCGCCGAAGAGAGATCTAGCATGTGGGTCGGTTGTTAGATGAGTTGGGCTTAGCTTAATGCTTCTGGTTTGGCTTGATCGCAGCTAGCGCCGTAATGGATCATCCTATCCGGTTAGGGGTCTACACTGTGAGAACGGGTCGATCTAGCTTTGTCCCGGTCTAGGGATCGCTCAAAAGAGTTCGACAAGTTGGGATCAGTGAGTTTATCGCCGATCAACCTCCCTATCCTTTAGATCTATGCCTTTTATCTTATTTCTATCTTATTACAATTGTTGTGCTCTGTTTTAAGTCATTTCTCTGTTTTGATCAATTAAATTCTGATCTTATTTTATCTTTTGTGTAATTTGTCCTATTGTCTAGATTGCAAGCTCACCTAATATCATAGTGACAGAACGGTAGGTTGCTTGAACTAAGATCTAGTAGTAGATAGGTTGCTTACAAGCATCCCTGAGTATTTGGTTTGACAATTCCCATTTACTTACCACTATGCTCAATTGATTTGATCTTACGACCCAAAACCTCTTTTATCAAATTGGCGTCGTTGCCAAATCAGATTTGCGTGTACCAATTTATAGTTTATTAGTCTTAGGATCAGGTTGTGTGCTACTGATATTATAACTTGTCTATGTTTCACACAGCTTGGATCTATAAGGACCAAGCTTCCATTTTATTGACAAGTCGATGTTTCTGTCCTTGCAGGCCTCGCAGGTACCCTCACCATTTGGCACCGAGGACAGATACAAACTCATTACCCTTGCATTAACTCTTGAGAGTTAAGCGAGTAGTTAGTACGAGTTAGTCGGTTGATGCAGACACAATTGAAAGGTTCTCACCACCTTCCACAACCCATAGACGATATCAACCAGCTCACTCGTGAGATCAGACGAAGACGCACCAGAATGCAGCAACAACAGCCAAATCTGGACAACACCATGGCGGGAACGACGACAGACAGAACACCTCCGTTGGTAAATGAGGCCCCCTACCAGGCACGAGCACAAAACCCAGCTCGTCGTCCTTGCTGTATTGGTGCGAGCGATGCCCCGAGTACACACACGATACGGAATGGGATCCAACCACCAGCAATCCAAAACAATAACTTTGAGATCAAGAGTGGAATGATCTCGATGGTCCATAACAACAAATTTCATGGCCTACCCTCAGAGGACCCCCTCGAGCATCTCAATGAGTTCGAGAGATTATGCTCACTCACTCGCATCAATGGAGTGAATGAGGATGCCCTGAAGCTCAGGCTCTTTCCCTTCTCTCTTGGGGACATAGCTCATCAGTGGGAGAAACACCTTCCGACCAGATCCATCACCACTTGGTCAGAGTGCAAGCATCTATTTCTTACCAAGTTTTTATTTAACTCACGGAGGGCCAAAATGCAGAAAAACATATCAAATTTTGTTCAGCAGAGTTCCGAGTCACTGGCCGAGGCATGGGACAGATACAATACGTATCAAGCTCAGTGTCCTCATCACGGTTTCAAGGAGGATACTATCTTCAGCAAATTCTACCGAGGAGTTCGCCCGAGGATACGTATGTTATTGGACACCGCAAGTCACGAGAGCTTTCTACATCTTGCTCTAGCTGATGGACAGTACGGCGAGGAGTATGACCGAGCTGTCAGGGGAACTTCTGATTCGGACACATCCGCACGTAAAGAGCTGAAGCAACTTCATGAGAAGCTAGACAGGTTGCTAATGGTCCACACCAAGCAAATCAATCTTGTGGAAGAGAAAATGTTACAAGAGGGTGAAGACGAGCAATTGGAGGAGATTTGTTTGTTTCAGAATCAAAGTGGATCTAAGTCGTGGGTCAACTACAAGCAAAACCCAAACTTGAGCTATCAAAGCACCAATGCAGCCAACCCACAAGATCAAGTGTATCCACCAAAGCAACGAGCTTGGATACCTAAGGAAAAATGGCAGCAGAGCCTTAAGCCAGCACCAGCTCCAACTCAACCTCCGACAACAAAAGAAGACCAACCGGACGTGATGAATATGCTCCAACAAATATTGCAAAGCCAAACCACCCACCTAGCAGAGATGACCATAAATTTTGGCGAGGTATATAGCCGAATCGATGCAAGCTATAGTGACCTCAACTGCAAGTTTGAAACCCTCAACGCACGACTGAAGTATGTGGAAAGCAACCACGCATCGTCATCTACCAAAGCCACCAGTCAGTTACCCGGAAAAGCCGTTCAAAACCCAAAGGAGTATACGACTCAATCAATCACTCTCAGAACCGGAAAGATGCTCCCATCAGTGGTTGGACCGAATGGAAACACTGAGGACAACGTTATTCAAGCTGGGGGCAGAAAAAACCAAGAATAAAGATGGTTGCGTACAACTCGGAGACACACTACTCTGGCCTGAGCCGCGAGGAGAGGTTGATGATGATCTGACTACTGGGAAAACTGCACAACTCAAGGAGAGCCCTCGGTTGCTTGTGTAGCAAGGAGAAGAACCAGACTTTCCTAACCTGAATTTGACAGAAGGAGTTGCACTTGTTGTTGCAACCAAAGCCAAAGCACATTTCCCTACATGTTTAAAGAACAATTAAGTGGAGAAATAGAATGTCCTTTTTGATAAGAAAATGAGCAGTATGGAGCTAAAAATTCCTATCTTGAATGATTTTTCCTTAATTCCGCAATATAGGAATTTTTTAAGGATTTGCTTAAGGAACGAGAAGAGGAATGTATGGCTGTTGGGGTCCGATAATGTAGATCGGTATTGGTACCAATTCTTCCACATCTAAGGAAAAGGTTCATCACGAAAAAGTTGAGTGATCCAGGAAGCTTCACACTTCCATGTGCAGTAGGGTATCTAACATTCATTAACTGCTTGTGTAATCTTGGAGCATCCATCAGTTTGATCCCACTAATCACTGCAAAAAAGCTGGGGTACTCAAACTTCAAGGATTGCAAAATCTCATTGGTCCTCACGGACAGAACAACAAGGAAGCCGAGGGGACTGCTCGAGGATGTACCAATAAGTGTTGGCAGTTTGCTGGTTCCTACTTGTTTTGTGGTATTAGAGATGGATGAAGAACCTACTGATCCACTACTGCTGGGTAGACCTTTCTTGGCGTCAGTCGGAGCATTGATTGATGTGTGGAACAGGACCATTGAACTAAAGGTCGGAGAAGGAGTTGGTATGATGTTCGACTTAAAGGAAGGAAGAAAGAAGTGTACGATCGATGACAATAGGGAGGATGGACGAGGATGCAAATGAGGGAGCTCTAGTTCCCTTTGCAATCCCATACTAAGAGGTGTATAAAGAGTCAAGCTTGTGACTCTAAACAGGTCCACTTGGGAGGGAATCCCATGTCTATCCTTTACTCTTGAAAACTCTTTTGAATTTCCTTTAAAGTTAATTTGACTTTGTTTAATTTCAAGAAAAATCTTTGCTAGTTTATTGTTGTTGTTATTGGGTGTTTGGAATTTTGATTTACATATGAGGTTCAAGGAGCCTTGGCTACACTCTTGCCAAAATTAGAGGAAGTAATGCCCTCATTAAGCCAAGAGAGTAGGCCTCGCACCTAACCCTCGGAGGCAACAAAGTGAGGAGTGATAAAATTTGACAAAGAACCTGAACCCCTCAGGACATGAGGCCGAGGAGGATGTGCGAGTAGTGTTCACATTGCCTTGAACACCACTTATGAACCTACTTGCACACCTCAGTATCCTTTTATATAGGAAGTTCTAGTCAAATACATCTTATTATGATTGATATGAACTTATTATTCAGTGCATCTTGAACATGAAGCTTAATAATATAAATGCTTTAACTGGAGCCTATTTTGATAATATGGCTAACTCTTTGTGGTTTTAGATATTATCACACAAGGAGCCAATCAGGACTCAGAATAGTCAAAAGCGAAGCAATAAGAGCAGTTCAAGCTTGGGTTTTTCTGGATGGGTAGTCAGGCCTCGGTGTATGCAGCGAGGAGGGTGAGCGAGGAGGTTAACTGAGGAGTGCATAAGGACAAATCTTGATTTGGTTCCAGCTCATCAAGTGGGGCTCACGAACCAACAACCTTTTGCTAAAATCTAGGAGAGGCCAAGTCAAAGTTGGACCAATCCAAGCGCTGAAATCGGTCAAGGATTCAAAATTTGAAATCGACGTATGAGATGATGCCAACATCGAGGACGAATGGCGAGCAACTAGGGAGCCGATATTGTCTCCCTTCTTCTCCCAATATTGTCTCCTTGAGAACCCGCAACACTTGCCTATAAAAACAAGCTTCTCCCTCATCGGCTCCCTCATCCGATCTCAAACTCTCAAGCAAACAAAACCTCTCTCACCGAGTTACTCTCTCATCGCCAGCGAGTTACTCTCTCTCTCTCTCTCTCAAAGTTCGAGTTTTCTTTTCTGATCAGAATTCCTTGTCAAGCATGTCTTTCGGAGATGAAAGAAAGGTCACGGAATTCAGAAGCAAATTCATGAATGATGCGCGAAGAGCCGGAATAAGAGAGATGGTGGCGGGGTCGGAAGGTTCACCGCCAGTCCGCTGTGAAAACAGGCCTCGCCAATTTATCGTCCAATCGGATGATGATGAACCTGGAGTACAAACAAGGATCAATATCCTGATAAGGGTATCGGCGAGAAAATTGGCGGCTGAGCCAATGGACTAGAGGTTCGTTCATGGTGAAGGAAGCTCAGCTCAGGAGAAGAGGAAGGGAAAATAGATAGCCTTGCACTCCAGCAGCGAGGATAGTGACGAGGACAGTGAGTATGCTCAGCCCTCGCCAATAAAGGTCAAGTACGAGAGCGAGGAGAAGACAGAGAAAAAGACTGAGAAGAAGGAGAAGAACACGATGTACTACCGAATCATAGAGGATTTAAAGAGGAGCAGTTACTCAGAAAAAGAGGCAAGGAAGGCCTACGAGGAGCGAGAGGCAAAAAAGATAGGGAAGGCTACAAAGGAGGCTGATGAATCCGACAAGGCGTATGAGGCTTTGAAGGCGATGGGGATAAAAGGTACATACTTCCCACATTCTGGAACCATGAGGAAATTGGGAATCACTGAGGATGTGGATAGGGTGTTTAGCTCGCTTGGAATCAAAGTTTGCATGTATAGTGTGGCGAGTTCTTAGATTGGCGATGGGGAATTAAAGTTTGCTAGACCCTCCACCTCGCCAATCAACCTCAAGGAGATGCACATGATGGTTATGGTGATGAAGGAGATTCTTGGCACTACTCCAAGCGGGCTGCATATTCATGGAGATGAAGGGAACTCTGGGATGTCGTTCGTGTTGGCAAATCACCTCCTCACGTACCGCGACAGAGCAATGACACGAACGGGGAGGAAGTCCGGGAAGCCGAAGCACATCCACATTGGTGGAGTGGTTGCTCAGATACTGGAAGCGAAGGGAGTACCCTTGAACATTGAAGATTACAATTGGGCTCCACCCCAATTTATGGACATGTGATATATTCAAGGGGCAGGCCTCACTGCCGAAGGCGAGGTTGATGGCGGAGCTGTATATAAGTTCGACAATTCAGAGAAGAAAGGCGCCATGATACTTCTACCCTGCCCGGAATACATCTCGCTGACCACAATGGAGAACGTGACTTTTACGCCACCCCTTGCGGCTCTACTCGGCAAAACCTAGCGAGGTCAGCAACCTCAGCAGGTAGAAGAGGAGACAGATGAGGAAGAGGTCGATCCAGAGTCTTACCTGTTCGAGGAGTTCACCAAGAGAAACCAAGGAACAACAACTAAAGAAGCCCACAAGCAGATTGGGAAGCTTCAAAAGTTGGGGAAGTGGCTGCTCAAGAAGGTGAAAGGCCTCACAAAGCAAAAGGAGGAGTGGCTGGGCAAGCGCAAGAGGATATGGAGAGCAAATGACGGGTTGGAATCATTGTTCAGAGGAACAGTACCTCAGCCTCGCACTCATGACTCGCCACCACCAGCGAGGAGGCCCTCAACTTCAGCAAGTCCCAGTTCACACCAAGCGCGAGAGGAGCATCCCCAACACCAATCAATAGACATGACACGGGTATACAAGCGGGCCAGGAAGAAAATCCAGCAGCACAGGACGGAACAAGAGCGAACACCTCAGCAAGGTCCCCCGCACGCATCCCTTGCCGACCATGACCGCGAGGAGTACTCGAACAGGCAGCAGTACGTCACACCGTGCGAGGGAATAGCTCCAAGAGGGTACCCCGACCCTCTCAGTTGCACTCTTGAGGACATTAACGCCTCAACTATTCACTTTTTTGGTTTTTGGCTACCAAACTCCAACCCTTTGTACATACATTTTTATTTTAGTTGTTTTTCATTTTTTTGTCTAGACAACTCTCTCCGACTTCTATACACACAAGGGACTGTGTGATTTAAGTTTGGGGGAGGGATCTAGAGTACTCTTACATCGTTTCTTGTGATTCTTAATTTCTATTTCTGCATGCATGTGTTTAGGTTGTAAAAATCTGGTTAGATTTTTCTTTGTGCATTTGATTTTTGCATTTCATGGCACTTAAGGCATAGAAAAACCATAAAAATTTGAATTTTTTTGAAAATGAAACCTAAAAAGTAGAGTGATCATGTAGTTGCATCGNTAGAGTGATCATGTAGTTGCATCCATTTAGATTTGTCTTTAGGTTGCATTCACTTAGGATTCATGCATCTGAACTTGTTTTGTGGGAATAATCTTGATAATGGGAAATCTTGATAACTTAGGCTAAGTAACCATTGTGAATGCTCTTGATTGGTAGATAGCTATTTTGGAAATTTTTTGGGCGGATCATCGCCTTGGTGAACTTTGCTTGGGTTGTGTTTTGAATAGGTCTAGTTTGATTCCTTCTAAAACTGACTTAAATTTCCAATTTAGAGCCTAGAGATGCATCAATACCTTCCTTCTTTATGTTTAGCATGATCTAAAGTGTGTGCTTGGTAAAACCCTCTCAAAAGTTAAGTGGAAAATTAAGCTGCCCACAAAGAACTTAAACCGAGTAAATGGTAAAGGTGAAGCGGCTGGAAGGATGCATAAACCCGTAGCCTTTCATGTCCATTTATATCCGCTAATTTACTCCATATGCGGGTTGGTGGAGCAACTTGGAAGGAAGCGTAAACCCGTAACCTTTCATGTTTGTGTAAGCCAACTTCGGAAAAGCCTAAAAGGGCACAATAAAAAAAGAGAAGAAAAAGAAAAAAAAAATGAATAATCGGGCAGCACAATTTTAATGAAAGAGAACCATTTTAAGTTGAAAATTGATCATGCTAAGCTTAGGGAAGTCGAAATATGTACTTGTTGATCTCTAGTCTCTTTTGAGGACCACACCAAAAAGAAATAAGGAATTAGACTTGTACCTTTAGAGTCCAGCTTAGGTGATAGGAATCCATATGTTGAATGCTATGTTAAGGATGATTACATTGCGGTTTCTAAAATGATAGAGCCCATGTGTGGATTACGGTTTAGCTTAAGACAGTTGTCTGTTGGACAACATGCTCCCATTTTGTGTGCAGCTTTTCTACCTTAGGTCATTGCACTTGCTTGAGGCCAAGCAAGATCTAAGTTTGGGGGAGCTGATGTGTGTGATTTTTGATGGTTTTAGAGTCTTGTTTTAGGTAGTTTTGCATCCGTTTAGATAGATTTTCTGTTTACTTAGGTCTTTTTAGGTTTGTTTTGCTTTCTTTGCATTTTCATTTGGAGTTTGGAGTTTTATCTAGGAAAAGGAGCAAAAATGAGTTAAAACTGGAGCTAAGGACAATCGGATCAGCTTCTAGGTGAAAAAGATCGTGCAAACTCGGATCGCTACCTCGTGGATCACAGGGCAGGGACTGCTCAGAATGCTCAAAAAAGGATGCCTCAGTCACCAGCCTCAACCTATCTGCTGCAAGGGAAGATAAATCTATTACACTCGGACCATCCACCAAGTCTCAACCCTCGAGGACAACGACAAGAACCACTCCTCGGTTCCCAAGCTCGCGCAATGACTGCGAGAGCAAGATTCCTGGTTGACCGACTTAGGTCGGTTTGACCATTAGGGTTATGCAAATACCCCTATAAATACCCTCTAGTCACACTCTTATCTTTTTTATCTGATGTTTAGCTGAAGAACTCTCTCTATTTTTATCGTTGTTTCCTTTATGCTTGTTTAAGGTACTCTTTATGATTATGCTTTTAAGTTAATGAATTAAGTTTGATCTTTATCTTTACTTTCTGCAATTTCATTTTAAGTTCTCTATGTTTATGCAATCTAGATCGACCCTACTCCTCCGCACTCAGTCCATGAGGCGCGAGTAGATCCGTGTGGATCTCGAGGATAGGGCGATCGGAGGTGAATCCGTTTATTCCCTCGCCATTCTAGCCATGATCTAAACTCCGATCTCTTCTCACATGGCTAAGCTTAATGCTAATCTTTCCCTGATCAAGAGATATATGATTTGGGCCGTGACCTAAGGCTAGTGCTGATGTAATCGGAGACCAAGTACCTTGTGAGTGATGGCTTGATCCACCGAAGAGAGATCTAGCTTGTGGTCGGCTGTTAGACGAGTTGGGCTTAGCTTAATGCTTCTTGTTTGGTTTGATCGCGGCTAGCGCCTTAATGGATCATCTGATCCGGTTAGGGGTCTTCACCGTGAGAACAGGTCAGTCTAGCCTTGTCTCGGTGTAGGGATCACTCAAAAGAGTTTGGCAAGTTGGGATCAGCGAGTTTATCGCCGATCAACCTCCCTATCCTTTAGATGTATGGCTTTAATCTTATTTCTATCTTATTGTAATTGTTGTGCTCTGTTTTTAAGTCATTTCTCTGTTTTGATCATTTAAATTTTTTCTTTTCTCTTAGTGAATTTGTCCTATTGTCTAGATTGCATGCTCACCTAATATCATAGCCTATCATAGTGACAAAATGGTAGGTTGCTTGAACTAACATCTAGTAGTAGATTGGTTGCTTACAAGCATCTATGAGTATTTGGTTCAACAATTCCCATTTACATACCACTATGCTCGATTGATTTGATCTTAGGATCCAAAAATCCTTTTATCATCCCATGGTGCACGTCAACGGTGTGATAGGCGACGGCCAAGTGACTTGTCATCCTCATCATCCAATCCCTCATCAGGCAGACGTCCAGCAACGTTAGGCCTTGATGCCTCTGCTCTCCTACTCTCTCAGGTATGTAGTCAATAGGTGTGCTCATATAGAAATCAACATGGATCTTCCTCAATGCATCCCAAAAGGTGTCTCCTCATCGAGTGCTTCCTCTTCTCGTTCTCATAATGCCAATGCATGTACTCTTTGTATGTAAAGTCATCAGAAAGGAAGTACATCAAAATCCTCACTGTACTCTGGAAAATGCTTGAGAGTCTGAGCAATGTTGGGCTATGGCGGTGGTGGCGCTGGAGCTGCAAAGGACCTAGGCCAAGTAGTTTGTTGCTGAACATTGATGTGTAGGTTTTAACCTAAAGCTATCTACTGCAAGTGCACAATAATAAAGTAGTAGTACTTAAGGATCGTATCAACAAAGAACCAAGTATTGCACTATTGACTATCAATTGTATTTCTCAAGCTATACTAATCAGATTTTAGTGATTAGCTAGCAACTTAAACGATATAAATGATATTATAAAAAGTAACATGCATAGGGTATTCATTGGGAAGTAGGAATCTAACTAGGAAATTATTTAGAAAAATATTTAAGCTCAATTCTCAACTTGAACAGAAAGGTATAACAAGCCTACTCTCGTAGTACTTGAGACTTTATCGACAATCTAGAGGTCCTAACTCTTGGTGGTTCCAAATTTCGAATAGGCATTAAACAAGTAGGTTCAACTACCCACAATCAATCTAAACATCAGCTATTGTGGTATAGGATTGATTGCTCATCTAATCTAGTTCAGATTCATAGCAAGCTTTTGGAGAGCTAACAACCTAGGTTCATATATTAGTTGATCAGGCTATTCTAATCATTAAGCACAAGAATTAGATGGAGAATACTATTATTTGATTTGATTCTATTTGTCCCTAATCATTGATTCCTAAATCCCTTGAAACCCTAAACTCGATTGGTGAACTACTCAGACAAAATTTTGATTGAAACAAAAGACATGATGAAAATAAACTTGAATTGCATAAAAATATAAAAAGGGAGTTTAGAGATTCTTCTCAATGTTGAATTCTCTCTCTCTAGCTTACTGAATAACTCTCAAAGTTCTCTATGAATAATGAACGACTTCTAAATGAAATAGAAAAATAGAAGTCTTTATATGTCCTGAGATCTAGGTGCAAAAAAGAAAAATTTGGTATTTGCTTTGGTTGCTCGTTGATCGATTGATCAAGTTGTTGAGCGATCGATTACTAACTTGTGTGATCAATCTTCCAGCTAAGCACGTCGATCGTGCGGTCAAGCAATGATTTGGCAAGCAAGCTTGATCGACCGATCAAGGTGTTGATCGATCGATCATAAGCTTTATCCATGAAACTTCACGTAATGCTCCAAAATCATCCAAACGAGACTCCAATGCCAATAATCCAAGTTCCTATATTTTCCACCTGAAAATGACACAAAACACAGAAAAAAACTATAAAAGCACACATGTTAATGAGCTCAAAATCTGTAAAATAGAGGTATATCAAACATGCAGCGGATCCTTGATATACCTCATTTTTATCGGTTTAAAGCTCTTTAATTCGCATGTTTTCAGATTGTTTGTTTGCTTTTTAGAGTCTTTTCAGGTGGAAAATAGGTTAAATTCGGATTATGTCCTTGAAGCTTGGCCGATGATGAATTAAAGCAATATTTGGAGTTTCAGAGTCTTTATCGATCGATTACTATACTTGATCAATCGATACTCGTTTGTTCAGCAAGAAAAGCGCTCGATCTACTGATCGACCAACACCTATTGAAGATCGAGCAATTTGCCTTGATCGATCGATCAGGGAAGTTGACAAGGACAAAAACCTAATTTTTCCTATTTACACCTACGTTTTTAGTACCTATAAAAGACCAATTTTCATTATGTTTTAGAGAGAGATTGATTACATGACAACAACCTGTATTTGAGATTTTGGAAGAGAGATTTCAATCCTTACACCATTGGAGAAGAATCCTGAACCCTCTTATTTTGTTACAATTTACTTTTATGCTTTTCAATACATATTGCAATATGATTTTCTTGTTCTCCATATCTGAGTAGTTCCCCAATCAAGTTTAGGATTTTCTAGGGTTGCAGGGAATTTATGAATTATGAACAAATAGGAATTGCTTGATGTGTTCTCCACCTAAGTTATATACTTAAGGCTTAGATTAGAGTAGCTAAGAAATCTATGAGTTTATATTACCTAACAATCCAAAGCTTGTTAGGAAATTGGATCCTCTTTAGGTCAGCAATCAATGTTTAACCGCCATATTTGATGTTAAGGTTGATTGTGGACTTATCAGATCTAATAGATAATGCATATTAGTTTCCTGGTACTAACGAGAGTTAGGACCACTAGGTTGCTAGATATAATGATCGGTACAACGAGAGTGGATTGGTAATAAATTTATGTCTGGGTCGAGATTGTTGAATGAATGTTACTTGAATAGTTTACTGGTTCGAATTCCTTGTATCCTAAAAAATTTCTTAAGCTTGGTGTTTTAATCATTTATTGTTAATCGTTAATTTTTTTGGATTTAGTTTACCAACAACTTTCTATTGTCTTACCTCTAATTTGGTTTCAAAATTGATAGTGTGATAACTTGGTCCTTGTGGATACGTGATGTATGTGATTTTTGATGGTTTTAGAGACTTATTTTAGGTTACTTTTCACTTAGGTCCGTTTAGCCTTGTTTTGCATTCTTTGCATTTGCATTTGGAGTATTGGAATTCATTCAGGTAAAAGGAGCAGAAAAGGAGCAAACCTGGAGCTAAGGAGAATTGGAGCAGCTGTTGGAACGTCTAAGTGAGTAATAATCAAGAAGCGTGCACCCTCAGATCGCCACCTCGAAGCTTGTACGCGAGGAGTACCAGGAACACTCAACAAAAGCCACCACAAGTAATTGCCTCCATCTATCTGCCGCGAGAAAAGACCGGTACGGAATAAAGATCCATCACTCTTCACGTCAAAGATCATACTCGGAGCAGCAACTCATATAGAAACCACGAGGACAAAGGAATAAAGCGCTCCTCGTAGTCCAAACTTGCGCAAGGACTCCGAGGGAAGTTTTGTAGACCGCTTGGTTGACCAACTTAGGTCGGTTTGACTATTAGGATTATGAGAATGACCCTATAAATACTCCTCTAATGACCCCTTTATCATTATTTGATGTTTTTAGCCAAAAAACTACTCTATCTTTATCTCCATTTTTGTTTAAGCTTGTTTTAAGGTTTGTTACTCTTTAATGGTTATTGATGGAATTATTTAGTGAATGCTTGCTTTCTTTGTTTCTTTGTTCTTGTATTTTAGCTTTTCTTCTTTAATCATGTCATTGGAATCTACCCCATTCCTCACTCCTCTCAAAATAAAGAGCGCGTAGATCCCTTTGGATCTCAAGGATGGAGAGATCAGAGGTGAATCTATTGATTCTCTCTCTTAGCTAGCCGATTGATAACACCGATCTCTTATAGGAAGGACGAGCTTAATGCTTATCTCTTCCTGATCAGCTGAGATCTATATCGGGTCATGACCAACGGCTAGCGCTAACAGAAATGAAAGCTCCGATCCTTGCTAGAGATGGCTTGATCCGCCGAAGAAAGATCTACCATGCGGATCGTCATTAGACAACTTGGACCGAGTTTTATGTGTTTGGTTTGGTGAGATCACGGTGAGATCACGGTGAGAGCCGATTGGATCAGCTGATCCGGATCAAGATCCTCTCTGCGAGAGCAAGCCGATCTAACCAATCTCTTGGTTTAGAGATCGCTCAAAGAAATACGACCAGTGGGATGGCGATTTCACCGCCGATCAACCTCCCAATCCTTTAGATCCTCCTTTCTCAATTGCTTAACCCCTCATTTTCGAATGGCCCTCTGTTCATATGCTTTTCTCTGTTCTACTGTTCATTTTCTCTGTTTAAATCTTGTCTTTAGCCTATTTTGTCCTTTGTGCTAGTTTGCTAGCTTAGTGTCATTAAAATCTATCATTGTGACAGGATGTTTAGATTAACTTGAACTAGGATGTTGTATTAGGTAGATTGTTAGAAAGCTATTCCGAGTATTGGTCCGACAAACCTCTCAACTTACCACTATACTCAATGATTTGATAGAAGGAAACCACAAAAATCCTTTTATCAAATTGGCGCCATTGCCAAATTGGAATTTTGCTGGTTACAATTTATAGTCTACTAGTCTTAGGATTTATAGTCTACTAGTCTTAGGATCAAGTTGCGTGTTTACTACTTTGATAAATTGTCTTTGCTTCATATAACTTGGATCTATAAGGACCAAGATTCAAACATATTGACAATCGTTGTTTCTGTCTTTGCAGGCCTCTTAGGTTAACCTTGACGTGTGGATCCAAAGAAATAATCAGAATTTTCAACTTCATCTTTAACTCCTACGTGTTAAGCGAGAACTCAGACAAGCTAACCAGTTGATGCAAACGCATTCGAAGGGCTCTCACGACCTTCGGCAACTCTTCGACAACATCAACCTGCTTCCTCGTGAACTTAGACGACAATGTTCGAGAATGCAGCAGCCACAGCATGATACAGACAACACAACACCTGGCACAACCATGTATGGAACACCACCATTACCTAATGAAACCGCCCACCAGGTGCGAATATACACTCAAGCTCGCCGCCCTTGCTACATTGGTGCGAGCGATGCTCCGAGTATTCATACTCAACGGAACGGAATCCAATAGCCTGCGATCCAGAATAATAACTTTGAGATCAAGAGTGAATTGATCTCCATGGTCCAAAACAACAAGTTTCACGGCTTGCCCTCAGAAGACCCCCTCGACCACCCCGACAAGTTCGAGAGACTCTGAACTCTTACTCGCATCAACAGAGTCAGTGAGGACCGCTGAAGATAGAGCCCATCAATGGGAGAAGCACCTACCCACGGGCACCATAACTAACTGGCCGGAATGCAAACGCCTTTTCCTCACAAAGTTCTTTTCTAATTCGAGGATATCTAAGTCAAGGAACAACATCTCCAACTTCGTGCAACAAAGCACCAAGTCGCTTGCCAAGGCGTGGGATCGATACATAACATATCAGTCTGAATGCCCACATCATGGTTTCCCAGAAGAAACTATCCTCAGCAATTTGTACCACAGAGTCCATCCGAGGATCCGTATGCTTCTTGATACCACAAGCCATGGTAGTTTTTTGCCACAAGACATTGCTGAGGGAAGATCACTTATAGATAACTTCACTCTAGCAGATGGTCAATATGGTGAGGAGTACGACCGAGCTGTATGGGGTACCTCTAAATCTGATACATCCGCATGCAAGGAATTGAAGCAATTACACGAGAGGTTGGACAAGCTGCTCATGGTCCATACAAAGCAAGTGAATCTCGCAGAAGAGGAGCTGATACAAGAAGGAGATGATGAACAAGTTGAAGAAATTTACTTTGTCCAAAATCAAGGAGGATCCAAACCGTGGGTGAACTACAAACAAAACCCAAACTTGAGCTATAGAAGCAGAAATGTAGCAAACCCACAAGATCAAGTTTATTCGCCAAAGCAAAGGGCATGGATTCCAAAGGAGCAATGGCAACAAAGTCTCAAACCAGTACCGGCTGCAACACAACCACAGTCCACAGAAGAAAGTTCACCGGACGTGATTAACATGCTTCAACAAATACTCCAATACCAAACAGCTCATCAGACAGAAATCACTAAGAAGTTTGGAGAGGTACATAGCCGCATTGACACTACTTACAATAATCTCAACTGCAAATTTGAGACTCTCAATGCGAGATTGAAATATGTGGAATGCAATCAAGCTTTGTCATCAACAAAATCCACCAGCCAACTTCCTAGGAAAGCTGTCCAAAATCCCAAGGAATAAACGGCCCAATCTATAACTCTTCATACCGGTAAAATGCTTCCTCCAGTTGTTAAACCAAAGGAACACATTGAGGAAAACGTTATTCAAGAAGGAGGGGGGGCAGACCAGATCAAGGAAACTACCAAACAGGAACAACTTGGGGATACACCTTGCAGGACAGTGCCGCGAGGAGAGGTTGATGACAGTCTGACTACTAAAAAAACTGCTAATCCTACACGACTCAGGGAGATCCCTCGCACACCTGAGCTGCAAGGAGAAGAACCCGACAGTCCACAACATATTACAAAAGAAGGAGTTGCACCTGTTGTAGCTACCAAAGCTAAAGCATCTTTCCCGTCAAGATTGAAGAAGAATCAAGCAGAGAAGCAAAGAGTCTGCTTCGACAAACAAATGAGTGGTATTGAGCTAAAAATACCCATCTTAGATGCTTTTGCTTTAATTCCTCAATACAAAAAGTTTTTGAAGGACACTCTTAAGGAAAGGGAGGAAGAATGCATGGCTATTAGGACTCAATCATCTGGATCAATCTTGATACCAATCTTGCCGCATCAAAGGAAAAGGCTCATTGCGGAAAAGTTAGATGACCTGGGTAGTTTTACACTTCCATGTGTTGTGGGTCACTTGACGTTCATCAACTGTCTGTGTGATCTTGGTGCATCTTCTAGTCTCATTCCACTCATCACTGCTCAGGAATTAGGGTACTCAAAGTTCAAGGACTACAAGATATCGCTAGTCCTCGCGGACATAACCACTAGAAGGCCGAGGGGACTACTCGAGGATGTTCCTGTGAGCGTTGGTAATGTTCTAGTCCCAACAGATTTCATGGTTTTAGAAATGGACGAAGACCTATAGATTTGTTGCTATTGGGTAGACCATTCTTGGCATCAGTTGGAGCATTGATCGATCTAAGGAACCAGACTATAGAGTTGAAGGTTGGAGACGGGATTGGAATGATGTTTGGCCTTAAAGAAGGGGCGAAGAAACCCACCATAAATGGACAATGTTTTGAAATCGAAAGAACCATTGGAGGAAAGGCCGAGGAAGTCTCCAAGGGAACTCTGGTTTCCCTCACAAACCCATACTAGAGAAAGTATGGAGAGTTTGTGACTCTAAACAAACCCACTTGGGAGAGAATTCCATGTCTATCCTTTACTTTTAAAACTTGTTTTTAATTCTGTTTAAAACCATTTTAGCTTTTATTTGGTTTTGGGGAAATGTTTTTTTCTTTTTATCTTTGTTATTATGGGTATTTGGTATGTCAATCTGCACCTAAGGTACAACAAGCCAAGAACCAGCATACCTCGCATATATCCTCGGAAGCAAAGGGGTAAGGAATGAGACAAATTTGGCAAGAAACCAGTATCCCTCAAGGCACAACACCGAGGAAAGTGTGCGAGTAGTGTTCACATCGCCTTGAACACCACTCATGGACCTACTTGCACACCTCAGTATCCTTATATGTAGAGTCCTTGTATGTAGAGCTAAGGAGAATTGGAGCAGCTGTTGGAACGTCTAAGTGAGTAATAATCAAGAAGGATCGTGCACCCTCGGATCGCCACCTCGAAGCTTGTACGTGAGGAGTACCTAGAACACTCAACAAAAGCCACCTCAAGTACTTGCCTCAATCTATCTGCCGCGAGGCCGGTGCGGAATAAAGACCCATCAATCTTCACGTCAAAGATCATACTCGGAGAAACAACTCAGATTAAAACCGCGAGGACAAAGGAATAAAGCGCTCCTCGTAGCCCAAGCTCACGCAAGGACTCTGAGGGAAGCTTCACAGACCGCGTGGTTGACCATTAGGGTTATGAGAATGACTCTATAAATACTCCTCTAATGCCCCTTTATAATTATGTAATGTTTTTAGCCAAAAAAGTACTCTATCTTTATCTCCATTTTCGTTTAAGCTTGCTTTAAGGTTTGTTACTCTTTAATGGTTATTGATGGAATGATTTAGTGAATGCTTGCTTTCTTTGTTTCTTTATTCTTGCATTTTAGCTTTTCTTCCTTAATCATGTCATCATAATCTACCCTATTCCTCACTCCTCTAAAAATAAGAAGCGAGTAGATCCCTTTGGATCTCAAGGATGGGGAGATCGGAGGTGAATCCATTGATTCCCTCTCTTAGCTAGACGATCGATAACACCAATCTCTTCTAGGAAGGGCGAACTTAATGCTTATCTCTTCCTGATCAGCTGAGACCTGAATCGGGCCATGACTAAAGGCTAGTGGTAATAGAAATGAAAGCCCCGATCCTTACTAGAGATGGCTTGATCCGCCGAAGCGAGATCTAGAATGCGGATCGGTCATTAGACGACTTGGGTCAAGTTTTATGCATTCGGTTTGGTGAGATGATAGCGAGAGCCGATTGGATTAGTCGATCCGGATCGATATCCTCTCTGCAAGAGTGAGCCGATCTAACCAATCTCTTGGTTTAGAGATCGCTCAAAGAAATACGGCGAGTGGGATCAGCGAGTTCACCGCCGATCAACCTTCCAATCCTTTAAATCCTCTTTTCTCAATTGCTTAACCCCTCATTTCCGAATTGCCCTCTGTTTTATATCATTTTCTCTGTTGTACTATTCATTTGCTCTGTTTAAATTTTGTCTTTAGCTTATTTTGTCCTTTGTGCTAGTTTGCTAGCTTAGTGTTATTAAGATCTATCATTGTGACGGGATGTTTAGATTAACTTGAACTAAGACGTGGTATTAGGTAGATTGTTAGCAAGCTATTCCGAGTATTGGTTCGACAAACCCCTCAACTTACCACTATACTCAATGATTTGGTAGAAGGAAACCACAAAAATCCTTTTATCAATATGATCCCTAGATTACTACTAGATTTTATATGCGCTTGCAGTAGATTACTACCTGATACACATCAAGTTTTTGGCGCCGTTGCCGGGGATCAATATTGTTGCCTTTCGATTCACGATTGAGTTTTAGTCTAAGACACCTTTTATTTACATCTTTTTTTGTTTCTTTTTTTTGCTTTTCAGGATATGACTCTTATGGACAATCCTAGAGATATCGCGGCTGGTCAACAGGATCAAGATCAAAAGGCTATTGTAGAGAGGTTAATGAGAGAGATAGAAGAGCTGAAAAGAGAGAGAGAGATGCAAAAGCTCAGCACCAAGCTATCCGGGAAGTGGATACTCCTCATGTCCACTACCAGAATTGATCAGTGATTTCTATACCTCTATTACATGGGGTTACTTATGAGTTGAACCCATAGTTGATTACATTGATTAATCAGTTTCCTTTCCATGGTTTTCCAGCTGAAAACCCGATGGACCACATAGAGAATTTCGAAGAAATTCAGTACTACAGCACCAAGTGGAATCCCTGAGGATTATGCCAAGTGCAAGCTCTTCAAGTTCTCGTTGGAAGCTAAGGGTTTGAGGTGGATCAAGTCTCTTCCTCCAGCTTCATTGACTTCTTGGGATGAGATTAGAGATGCTTTCTTAGATCACTTCTTCACCAAAGCCAAGACCCAATAGCTCAAGAATCAGCTTTCACATTTCCAACAATATGAAGGTGAATCGTTTAGTGATGCTTGGGAACGTTTCAAGGGATACAAGAGAGATTGTGCGCATCATGGGTTTATTGATGAGCAGCTTTTTATATTCTTTTATGGAGGTGTAAACTGGGCATATAAATGATTGTTGAATACAGCAAGCAAGGGAGATTTCATGACCAATACAACGGAAGATGCCTATGCATTGATCAGTGAGAAGTTAGATGAGTTCAAAAAGAGAAAGGATGTGCATAACTGTGAGATACACGCAGAAATGGATCCAAGATGTTCGGATTCAACGTTGATACCTAACAACTTTTGTTCATCGCCTAATCTACTTTCTAAACCAAATACTTCTTCATATAATGGTTAGGATGAGATCAAGACCATGTTACAACAACTCATTCAGGCACAACATCACTCCACGTCTGAGATAAATGCAAGGGTGGATACGTTGTACACAGAATTTAGTTCAAAGTATGACTATGTCATTGCTAAGGTGCAGCAAATGGGTGAATCACCTTTCCATCAACAAGAATGCAATGCTTTGGCATTAAGGAGTGGTAAGCACCTGTAACCTCCTGTGAGAAATCCATCCAAGAAGGATGCGACTATAGATGTTGAAGATGACGAGGTAGAAAAGGAGAAAAATATCGATTTGATTTGCAGGTTGAGTGATCGATCAATCCCAGTGACGATCGATCAATCGACTATGCTGAAAAGATTACTAATTCCCCAAAGAAAATTCTGCAGGATCCAGTGATCCCTAGTCACAAATCAGCTACGGTTTTAGAGAGGACCTATGTGCCAAAACCTCCATACCCTATTTCACCAAAGAAGTCTCGAAAAGATTTAGAAGTTGCTGAGTGAAAAGAGATGCTTGCGGATTTGAATGTGAAGTTGCCTTTCGTTGATGCTTTGCAGATGATACCTTCTCTAAAGAGCTATGTAAAGGGGCTGGTTACATACAAGTTCACAGGGGAAGAAAGGGTTATAATGATCACTCAGGACTGTAGCAATGTACTTCAAAACAAGTTGCCTAAAAAGGAAGAAGATCCGGGACGGTTTGTGCTTTCAATAGAGATTGGTTCTCTTGTGTTTGCAAGGTCTCTTTGTGACCTTGGCTCGAGTGTTAACCTAATGTCATATTCTGTAGCACTACGTCTTGGATATATAGACTTCAAGAAAACTAGGATATCTTTGATCTTTGATGATCGTTCGGTCAAACTTCTGGTTGGTATTCTCAAAGATTTGCATGTGAAGACTGGGAATGCTCTTGTTCCAACAGATTTTCTCAAGCTAGATGAAGAACCTAAGGATCCTTTGATTTTGGGCAGGCCCTTTCTCAGAGCAGTAGGGCCTATAATCAATGTAAAGAATTGTAGAATCGAATTTCATTTAGGCGATATTGTTATGCAATTTGAGATGGACAGAATGCTTAAGAAGCCTATGGTTAATGGGATGACTTTCATGGTCGATGCTTCTGAGGAAATTGCAGACCAAATGACTGATGAGATCCTAACCGAGGATTCTCTTGATGTAGTACTCACAGGGACAAAATCTGAGTAAGATTTCCTCAATGAAGAAGCAACCAGTTATGCCAAGATGCTGGATTCAAGCAAGTCAGTTGAGAGGATGGTTGCTTACTTGGCTTTAGCAGCTCCTAAGCCATCGATCACATCACCTTTGGACAATCCTTGTAGCGAGCTCAAGGCTCCTAAAGTCGAACTTAAACACTTCCAGCAGGGCCAAGGTACGCTTTCCTAGGACCAAACTCAACTTACCCTGTGATCATCAATGCTAAGTTGAACAATGTTAAAACTACTTTACTTTTATGCAAACTTCGTAAGTATCATAAAGCAATCAGCTATTCTTTAGATGAAATTCCTGAAATCTCCCCTGAGCCATGTATGCATAGGATTCACTTGATAGACGAGTCTACGTCTTCCATAGAGAACCACATATGTCTGAATCCTAACCTTAAGGAAGTTGTTAAGAAAGAGATCATGAAACTGTTAGAAGTAGGAATTATATTCCCTATATCTGATAGTAATTGGGTCAGCCCTGTTCATGTTGTGCCTAATCAAGGAGGTGTGACTGTAGTTAAGAATAAAAACAATGAACTGTTAACTACTAGGACCGTTGCAGGACATAGGATGTGTATCAATTTCAGGAACTTGAATTCTTCAACTAAGAAGGATCACTTTCCAATGCCCTTCATCGATCAAATGCTTGAAAGATTGGCAAATCATTCTTACTACTATTTTCTAGATGGTTATTCAGGTTTCTTTTAGATTCCCATTCATCCAGATGATCAGGAGAAGACCACATTCACATGTCCCTATGGCACCTTTGCTTATCGTAGATTGCCTTTCGATTTGTGTAATGCACTAGCAACTTTTGAGAGATGCATGATGTATATTTTTTTTGACATGATTGAGGATATTATGGAAGTGTTTATGGATGATTTCTCTATATATGGTTCTTCTTTTGCTGGTTGTCTTTCTAATCTTTGCAGGATACTTCAATAATGTGAAGAGAAACACCTTGTGCTTAATTGGGAGAAGTGCTAGTTCATGGTTAGAGATGGGATTGTTTCAAGACACAAGATATCTGGGAATGATATTGAGGTTGACAAAGCCAAGATCGAGATCATGAACAGCCTCAAGGCGCCAACTACAGTGAAGGATGTGAGGAGTTTTCTAGGCCATTCCGGGTTCTATATATGTTTCATTAAAGATTTCTTGAAGCTGGCCAGAACTTTGACACAATTGCTTTGTAAGGATGTCAAGTTCGATTTTCACTAAGGAATGTGAAGAAGCTTTCCTCACATTGAAGGGAGCTTTAGTGAGTGCACCAATTGTGCAGCCACCGGATTGGGAGTTGCCTTTTGAGATAATGTGTGATGCAAGTAACTATGCAGTTGGTGCTGTTTTGGGGCAGATAAAAGACAAGAAACTTCATGTGATTTACTATGCTAGTCAAACTTTAGAAGATGCTCAAAGGAAGTATGCTACAACTGAGAAGGAATTGTATGCTATTTTCTTTGCATTCAAAAAGTTCAGATCATATCTAGTTGGTTCTAACGTGATTGTTCACACAGATCATGAAGCATTGAAGTATCTACTCTCCAAAAAGGATGCTAAACCAAGACTTCTGCGATGGGTTCTTCTCCTTCAAGAGCACGATATTGAGATCCGAGACAAACAAGGCATATAGAATGGAGTGGCTGATCACTTGTCAAGGCTTCGAGTGGATGATAGTTTACCTTTGGAAAAGAACAAGTCTACTCTATTCACACCACATCGGGACCAGCTTGTTACTCTTCTAAGATTCCACGAGTTCCAAGAACACCATGGTTTGCTGAGATTGCTAACTATTTGGCTGCAGACGTTGAGCCTCCACGGTTATAGGAAAAATAAGTTTCTTTGTAACATCAGACACTACTATTGGGATGCACCTTATCTTTACAAACAATGTGCTGATGGGATTTTCCAACGGTGTGTATCTGAGGATGATTTTTCAGAAATCTTGTTTCATTGTCATGGTTCTTCTTATGTCAGACACTTTGCAAACATCAAGATAGTTTCGAAGGATGCTCATGCTTTTATCTCAAAGTATGATTCATGTCAAAGACAAGGGAACATTAGCAAGAGGAATGAGATACCTCAGAACTTCACACTCAAAGTTGAAGTCTTTGATGTTTGGGGAGTTGATTTCATGGGACCTTTTCCGAATTCTTCAGGGAATCAATACATACTTGTAGCAGTTGATTATGTTTCCAAGTGGGTAGAGGCGCTGGCCAGCCCAACGAATGATGCTAAAGTTGTATTGAAGATGTTCAAGCACGTTATTTTCCCTCGGTTTGGTGTTCCACGAGTTGTCATCAGTGATGGTGGTTCTCACTTCATTAACAAGACCTTCAACGGTCTTCTAAAAAAGTATGGGGTTCATCACAAAGTAGCTACACCATATCATCCTCAGACAAGTGGACAAGTTGAAGTTTAGAACCGAGAAATACAGAGCATACTGCAGAAAATTGTTTGTTCAACAAGGAAAGATTGGTCTTTAAAACTCGATGAAGCTCATTAAGTATATAGGACATCTTATAAAACTCCATTAGGTACAACCCCGTTCCATCTGGTCTATGGGAAGTCGTGTCACCTTCTAGTTGAGCTCGAGTACAAGGCAAATTGGGCTATCAAACATTTGAACTATGATATCAAGTCGGCAGCCGAACGAAGGACCTTGCAGCTAAATGAGTTGGAAGAGATCAGACACTTAGCCTATGATAATATGAGGATCTACAAAGAAAGAACTAAGGCTATCAAACATTTGAACTATGATATCAAGCTGGCAGCCGAACGAAGGACCTTGCAGCTAAATGATTTGGAAGAGATCAGACACTTAGCCTATGATAATATGAGGATCTACACAGAAAGGACAAAGGCAACACATGACAAGCGTATCCTTAATAAGAGTTTTGCTCCTAATGATTTGATACTTTTTTTTAACACTCGTTTGAGACTTTTTCCTGAAAATATTAGGTCAAGGTGGTCAGGACCTTTCACCATCAAGGAAGTAAGCTGTAGTATTATTCGATAGAAAGGGAGGCGAGTTCGTTGTAAATGGCCAACGTTTGAAGCATTACTTTGTCGATATGGACATTGCCAATGGAACTTCCATACCTTTGAATGATCTTCCATTGAAGTAAGGGACTTCAAGTCAAGCTAATGACTTTAAACAAGCGCTGAGTGGGAGGTAACCCACTAGTAAGTTTTCAATTTTCGTTTTGCATTATTTGTTTTCTATTTTTGTTGTTTTGTTTTTGTTTTGTTTCAGGAAATCAGGAAGCAATCGATCAATCAGACACACGATCGATCGATCATGGATGAAGATAGGTGTGCCCGCGACCATGCAATCGACCGTGATCACCAAATCGATCGATCAGTGGGACTAGGCTTCATGCACTCGACTTGTTGATCAACCCAGGATCGATCTACAGCTCGATCATACCCTGATTGATCGCTCATGGGTACAGGTTCACCATTTTTTCTTCCTTTCCTTCGATACATCTGATTTTTGTTTCTTTTATGTGAAACATTCTCTTTCAAATCTTGTTTTTACACCGTAACAGTGTGAAATAAGTCTGGAGGAGGATGTTCGTTGTTACTAATGCACTTTTTGATTACTTGTTGACTTTTTGATGCCTATAAACCGATTGCTTAGAAGTATGATTTTTGAGGATTGTTGCATAACATGAACTAAGCACCATCAATGTTTGTTTGTCAAGAACTGATTGACTATTGAATAACCTAGAGACAAAGCATCTTCTCAATGAAAAATATCAATTCTCAGGTACTCAAAGAATCTATGCCGATTTCAACCTTAACTTGACTTAATTTTCTTGACAAGGGGCTTGGTATACATTGGATGTGATTCCTCTCTTCAGTCATGAAAGACTTATCTGTGTGAGTATGGTTCCCCTCTCAAGTATTTGAATGTTTTAAGTTTCTGAAGTAACTATAAAACAAAGTTCAAAATTTAGCCAAGGATCGAAAATTTTGTTCCAATGAAGCCACTTTTGCTTTCATTCTTTGAGTTACTAAAAGAACCAACCAGTTAAAAAAATAAAATGATACCCTAGGTAACTAGGGATATATGTGGTTGGACAGCCAATAAAAAAAATGATACCCTAGGTAAGTAGGGAGAAATTGGCTGAGCAGTCGATAAAAAATAAAATAAAATGATACCCTAGGTAAGCAGGGAGAAATCGGGTGCAAATGAATAGAATGAGAGGAAAGGAACCATAGGAAAATATTCTTGTGTTCGGATTAAGGCTGATGATGAGTTCATGTGTGCATTGATCGATACTCCCTTGGGAAGACCGCACTTAGAAGCTTTAGGAAGCCGGTATGGTGCATTTGGGTATTTTTATGTTGATTGTGGAGTGTAATTGGCAAGAAACTAAGTCTGGAGGAAGTACAAGGTGGTCTTGATTCTGACAGGTAAGTATTGTATGGTTTACTATGTGATTGATATGCAGTGATTTGATGCCCAATGAGTTCTTTTTAGTGAAATCTTTCTTTCAATCTTTTCTTTCTTTGCTTGAGGACAAGTAAGAAGCTAAGTATGGGGGAATTGATATACCTCATTTTTTATCGGTTTAAAGCTCTTTAATTCGCATGTTTTCAGATTATTTGTTTTCTTTGTAGAGTCTTTTTAGGTGGAAAACAGGTTATATTCGAATTAGAGCAATATCTGGAGTTTCAAAGTCTTGATCGATCGATTACTACACTTGATCGATCAATCCTCATTTGTTCAGCAAGAGACACGCTCGATCTACTGATCAACCAACCCCTATTGAAGATCGAGCAATTTTCCTTGATCGATCGATCAGCAAAGCTGACAAGGACAAAAACCTAATTTTTCCTATTTTACACCTACGTTTTTAGTACCTATAAAAGACCAATTTTCATTATGTTTTAGAGAGAGATTGATTATGTGAGAACAACCTGTATTTGAGATTTTAAGAGAGAGATTTTAATCCTTACACTATTGTAGAAGAATCTTGAACCCTCTTATTTCATTACAATTTACTTTTATGCTTTTCAATACATATTGCAATATGATTTTCTTCTTCACCATGCCTGGGTAGTTCCCCAATCAAGTTTAGGATTTTCTATGGTTGTAGGGAATTTATGAATTAGGAACAAATAGGAATTGCTTGATGTGTTCTCCACCTAATTGATATACTTAAGGCTTAGATTAGAGTAGCTAACTAATCTATGAGTTTAGATTACCTAACACTCCAAAAGCTTGTTAGGAAATTGGATCCTCTTTAGGTGAGCAATCAATCCTTAACCGCGATAGCTGATGTTAAGGTTGATTGTGGTCATATCAGATCTGATCGATAATGCATATTAGTTTCCTGATACCAACGAGAGTTAGGACCACTAGGTTACTAGATATAGTGACCGATACCACGAGAGTGGATTGGTTATAAATTTATGTCTGAGTCGAGATTGTTGAATGAATGTTACCTGAATAGTTTCCTGGTTTGAATTCCTTGTTTCCTTAAGAATTTCCTAAGCTTGGTGTTTCAATTATTTATTGTTAATTGTTAATTCTGTTTTCGATTTAGTTTACCAACAACTTTCTATTGTCTTAGCTCTAATTTGGTTTCAGAATTGATAGTGTGATAACTTGGTCCTTGTGGATACAATCTCTAGATTACTACTCGATTTGCTATGCACTTGCAGCAGATAGCTTAGGGTTAAAACCTGATACGCATCAATCCTCTTCAACTTTGGTGATGTGTGGATGAGTCAAGTGAGGCTTGAACATGACATTCTGACGATATGTGAGAGAAGGAACCTTAGGAGTTGGAAGCTTGAACCAGTAGAGTTGCCAATCCCTAGCATAATACATCCACTTGTTCTTCTCTGCAAGGTAGCAGTGGTTAGTCAAAACTCTATCATCCATGAGCTTAATCATGTCGTTCCTAAGATGAGTGTGAAGATCAAGGCGGTGAAACTGGAAGATGGAAGTGAGCAGACTCCCTATAGTCTCGACAACTGGAGAGCTAGGCGTTCCGCTGAACCTACACTCAGTTAGCAGCTTGACAAAAACAAATCCCCAATTGATGTCAAGCGGGTTGTACTAGGGAGCCCGACTATCGCCATACAGAATCAGGAACAACAAGGGCGATGGCATGATGCAAGATCTCGAGCTCAGGCTTCATGACGGACGGGTTGATATCTTTGCAAAGAACAGTCAAACCCAGTAGCTTAGCCATAATCCGAACCTTAGGTTGTCGAATGAGTGTAAGCTTATAATCCTTGTCCTAAAAGCCACCCTTAGCTAGAATGTGTCACAAATCATTGTTGGGTGTTTCGTCAATAGAAGGCAACATGTCGTTTGCATCCTCTCTAAACCCATAAAGCCTGCACAACCCAAAAACTTGGTGTTCACAAAGTTTAAACCCTATGAATCCTACTGGAAGTGTACAGCAATATAGTAGTAGTACTTCAGGATCGAATCCATGAAGAACCAGACTTGCAATTTCAGTCACTTAATCCTAATTCAAGCTATACCAATAGAATAACTGAATGTAAACTAACAACTTAAACGGTTTGGAAATATAATAAAAAGCATCATGCATTGGGTATTCATCAGGAAATAAGAATCAATCAGGGAAAATATTCAGGAACTAATAAGCACCATTCTCGACTTGAACATAAAGGTTTAACAAATCTACTATCGTGGTATTGTCACTCTATCAAACAACCTAGAGATCCTAACTATCGTTGGGTCCAGATTCTAGATAGGGTTTAACAAACAGGTTCAAATATCCACAATGAATCCTAACAATCAACTATCGCTGGTTAGATTCAATTGCTAATTTATGCTAGTTTAGGAATTCTACAAGCTTTTAGAATGTAAAACAACCTAAGATCATAGATTAGGTGATCAAGCTAATCTAAGCATTACACACAAGCATAGATGGAGAATTCTTAGTCATCGAATCCTGTTCAATCCCTAATCATTGATTCCTAAGTCCCTAGACACCCTAAACCTAATTAGGTAACTACTCAGACATGATCAAACAAACAACAGAAGGCATCATGATGAAAAACATGAAATTCGATTGTATAAGATAATAGGGTTCAGAAATCTTCTCAAAAGTATGATGGAATTCTTCTCCCTGCTTACAAGATACTCTCTGAGTCGAAAATTATGCCTCTCTCTTTTTCTAAAATGATAAAACAATTATTTATATAATCCTAAAAACGCAGGTGCAAAACAAGAAAATTAGGTCTTAAACTCACAGGCTCGAGGATCGATCAATCAAGGGGGCTGATTGATCGATCTGAGTTGATTGCTTGATCTGTCAAAGTCTTGTTCGATATACAGGTCGAGCGTATCTCTCTGTGTAGAGCTGGCCGATCAATCCATGATGTGTAGGTCGAGTGATGCTTTCTATGGGATGATGATCGATCGATCTTTGCAATGCAGGTCGATCAATGGGTCGAGCGTAGCTCATAATAGGGTAGTGATCGATCAATCAAGGGGTTGATCGATCGATCTACAATCTTTGACAAAAACTCTACAAATTGCTCTGATTCATCCTAAGTCATGCTCTACGTGTATAATCTGAAATAAACCTGTTTCCCACCTGAAAAGACTCTAAAACATAGACAATGAATCTTAAAACATGCAAACTAGTGAGCTAGAAACCAATAAAAATGAGGTATATCAGCTGCTAGGCAGAGATTTTAACACAATTCTTCGGTTAGATGAGAGAACACGAGGCAATGGTAGTTTGTCTTCGGATTCTTTAGCTTTTAAGGACTGGATTAATGGTGTTTCCTTAATTGATTTGGGTTTTAAGGACAGAAAACTTACTTGGAGAAGAGGTAAGTGATGAGTGTGATTTTTAACGGCTTTAGAGCCCTATTTTAGGTTGTTTTGCATTTGATTAGATAGGTTATCAATGCATTTGGGTCCATTTAGTTAGTTTTGCACTTTTTGCGCTTGCATTAGGAGTTTTGGAGTTTTTCTAGGAAAGGGAGCAAAAAGGAGCTTAAAATGGAGCTAAAGCTATTGGAGCCAGCTGCTAAGGAAAAGGAGTTGCTCAGACTCGGATCGCTGCCTCGTGGTTCGCAGGGCGAGGGTCGCTCAGTTCGCTAACAGAAGGAAACCTTAGTCGCTAGCCTCAGTCTATCTACCACAAGGAGAAACAACTTACCTTACTCGAACTATTCCACTCGGCCTCAGTCTGCGAGGACAAAGCAAAAGACCACTCCTCGGTTTCCAAGCTCGCCAAGTGACAGCGAGGAGAAGATTTCTAGCTAACCGAATTAGGTCAGTTTGGTCATTAGGGTTAAGCAAATAACCCTTTAAATACCCCTTAATCATCATTTTATAGATTATCTGATATTTTAGCAAATAGAAAACTCTTTCTAATTTCGTTGTGGCTTTATATTTGGATCTTAAGGTACTTCGTTTATTTTTGCGTTTATGCTTTAATGAATTGAATATTTGCTTAGATCTTTTTCATTTACTTTCTGTTCTTTATTTTTCTTATTG
>OVBA01001555.1:0-42666 GCA_900406435.1 Lepidium aucheri | reverse complement strand
ATTAATAAATTTACATATACAAATCAAACAATAAATAAATAAATAAATAAACAAATATTACTCATACCACGGGACATCATCTAGTATTAAATATAGATGTTCACCAACATTCCAATCACATATCATTGTCTAAAATTATAAAACTTAGAGTTTGTCAAACTATAAATTTTACCATTAAAGCTTTTGTTTGTGGAAACAAAGAGTGAAATCTGAAAACAAAGATGTAACCCATAATGTAACTATGTTAAAAAACACTAACCCATCAGATACAAAAAGACAAAACAACAAAAAAAGAAATAGCTCTCTGGTACTAATATCGAGGAAAGAATAGCTTCACCGTTTTCCGATGCCGGCGACACCGGTATCACCGGATCTCGCCGGCGTTGGATTTCTTTTTTTATCTTCTGTATTTCTTTCATGTCCCTCTGTCTTATCCTTCTCTTGATGTCGCTTCTCCTCCTTTCCCCTCCTCCGTCGGAATCTTTGAACGGTTGTGTTGAAGCTCGAAACTCTGTTTTTAGAGGACGAAACTACTTTCAGCATCTTCCCCACCGTCTCTTACCGTCGGAGCTGAGGTTGTTGTATCTTCCCCTGTTTCGTTTACGTCCCTCACGTCCTTCACCCGTGGTGTTTGTGGTTTTGTTTCAAAACTTTCCGGTGGCCTTTGCCTACCGAGATCCTTGTTTCCGTATTCTCCCTGTCCGAGCTCCGGTGCCTTTTCAGGCTATGCTCTGGACTCTCTGATATCTTCCTTGGCTACCATCGTGGTGTTTGGAAGATGTCTCCATGCTACCCCCGTGTCACCAAATACGAGATATTACCACCGAGAGCTTCCTCTCGACTGTCTCTATCAGACTCTCTCAAGATGCCGGAAAGATGCAGTCAGGCGCCGCCGCCGTATCTTTGGTTTCAGCTAGGGCGAATTGCAACTGGTATTCTCTCTCTATTGGGCCTTGTTGGTTCATAGGTGTAAATGGGCCATTCCTTTGGAATGGTTTTAAGATAGGCCCAAGGTATTATCTTTCTATTCTAAATAGCTTGCTGACAATAGTGTTAGAGGAAAACATTATAGTTACGGGCTTAGGATTGATATTGGATAATTATCTCTTGGGCCTTAAATCTTATTCTAGGCTAATTTATTTTTGGATATTATTAGACCTAGACTTAGCTTTCTCTTGGAAGAGAATGGTATTTCAAATACTCTCTGTTTCTGAGAAGACTTTTCAAAGCTTGAATCAAAAATTCAGCTACTTGGTTTGTTCAACTGCCTCTCATGGCAACAGAACTAGGAATCCTTCAAAATCTTCTTTGGAGGTAAGAATGCATTTCCAGCCCTTATCCAAAACTTCCAACATGTTTGAGTTGCTTCATCTTGGAATCTTTTATATATCACTTATGACTATTTGGTTTGTAGTTTGTATCTTTCGGTTTTATGTCGATGTAATCATGAATGTTTAAGCTAATGAAATCAGTTGTTTGACAAAAAAAAAAAAAGATGTAACCCATAATATATTTCGAGTAACAATTTATTTAAATTTTTAATATCAATTTCTAAATCGTTAAGGTAGGATTTTCTTTTGGTCGGCTGCTAAGGTAAGATTTTTAAGTAACATAATTTCTAAACTAATCTTTTTTACTCTATATTTGATTACAAATAAACATTACTTTTTGTCGGAAAATAAAATAAAATAAATAAACACTACTTTTTATATATTTTTGTTTTTTTTGCTCGGGTACTATTTTATATCAAGGATTTTATTAACGTTAAATAAGATTTTAGTTAAAAATAATTAAATCCCTTTTACTTATAGGGTTGGTAAATCCTAAAATCGTTTTTATAAATATCGACTTAATCGTTAACTTATCACTAATTTGACTCGACCTTAATTTCTGATTTGCATCAATGGCGGATTCTGTAAACGTGGAGTTCCAACAGTTCCTAGGAAAAGGGTCCTTCGGTTCCGTAAGTCTTTACACTCATACAAACCGATTCAACAACAAGACTCTCTACGTGGCCGTGAAAACTTCTGACCAGAAACACTCGGAAGCTCTCAAACGAGAATTTGAGATCCTGTCTAAGTTCAAGCGATGTAAAAGAATCGTCCAATGCTATGGAAACAAAGTAGAAGAGACAATAAACAACAAAGGTAACATCGAGTACAACATGTCTATGGAGTATGCTTTTGGAGGAAGCTTAAGGTCTTTTATGGACACTTTCATGAAAGACAAGAAGATGGACGATAAGATGATTAGAGCTTTTACTCGTATGCTCCTTCAAGGCTTAATCACGATTCACCAATATGGTTATGTTCACTGCGATCTCAAACCCGAAAACATACTTGTTTTCCCTAGACTTGAATCCAAAGGAAGTGAATTAAGTATGTATTACGAGTTAAAGATATCTGACTTTGGAGTGACGAAGAAAGAAGGAGATGGTAGTTGGTGGAGTCTTCGTCGTCCATGTATTGGAACACCGATCTATATGTCACCTGAATCTTACTCACATGGTGTGACAAGTAAAGGACTTGACTTGTGGTCGTTAGGATGTGTTGTGTTGGAGATGTACACTAGAAAGAGACCTTGGTGGCATACAAACTATGATGTGGAGGATCTTCTTAAGTTTTATGTGCCATTGATTCCGTCTGATCTTCCTTGCGACATAAAAACCTTTCTCTCGATCTGCTTTGCGCCTGGACCAGATGAAAGAAAAGATGCGTTGACTTTGTTGAAACAGTTTTTTTGGCGTGGAACTGTTAGTAAGTTCATTACTCATACAGCGGATCTCAAGGATTGAAGTTGATGATGAGCTCTAATTTGTTTCAACATTGGCTTTTTTTTTGTTGGTTTCTTTCGTATTTTTGTGAATTTTTTGAGTTAGGTTTTGGTGTATTGGCTGTGAATGTATAAGTCAACGTACTGTTGACTTTTTGTTCTATAAAATCTGTGGAAACAATTTTAAATGTGTTTTGATTCTCGTTCACAAATCTTGTGATAGTTGAATTTATTAATGTATTTGTGTACATTTATAAATTGAAGATACCGGATTTCTGTCTTCTTTTTGATCTTTTTTGCCCTAATTCTTTTCTCTTAGTTTACTTATTAATATTCTTAATTTTTCCATATAGAGTCCAACTTTTATGCCTTTAAGAACCTTATTTTTTTTTAACCAAAAAGTTCAGGTCTCTGGATCTTTAATCTCTCTAAGACAGGATCCACACTATTTTAAATTCATTCTTTTTTGAGAGCTAGATCTCTTTCCGCTGCCAATCAATCCTATGACTTTTTGAACTACTTCAGAATATCTTTTCCGTCGAGCTATTGACCTCGGATAAAAACCCTAATTTTTCCATTATGGAGTTTAATCTATATATCTTCTATGTTTCTTAAGTTCCTCCATCAATTTTGTGGCATTAGGATTGCCAGAGAATTAGTCAACAAGCTAATTAGTATTACTCAAAGAAACTTTGATCACATAGTTTGTGTTAAGGGATGGACTCAAGTCAAGTTAGTGCAATTAAATTAATTTTTAATCAGTTTTCCCGCTTCTTGTATTTTACACTAATTTAAAAAGTTTTGATAAGTTTGACTGAATCTAATTAATTCTTATTTCACTCAAAATTCGGAATATTAGTTGATAATTAAACGAGTCCAAAAGAGTGAAATTTTTTTCACCTTACTGATTTTTAGGGTGTGTGTTTAAGAATAATTTGTCAAAAAAACAAAGTCCACGAAAGCTTCATCCAACGGTCAGGATCCATTGGAAGTTGAAATCAACGGTAGATTTTGCTAATTTCCTTTTTGCTTAAAGAATATTTATAATAAATTGCCAATCGGATATTTAATTTCCTTTCTTCACATCTTACAAATTAATGTTCATTTAGTCGGTGCTCTAAATTTCCATTTTAATTCTTTATCCCAACAAATCACAATATTAGGGTTTCTGTTTCTTTCTTAATCAACCAAAGAGTACAAACAGAGCAAATCAATTTCAATGTCGTCGGAGATGGAGTTCGTCAAGGTTTTAGGAAAAGGAACTTACGGCTCCGTTGAACTCTTCCGCAACAAACTCAACGACGGATCAATTCTCTACAAAGCAGTAAAGATCTCAAACTCCGAGGATTACAAGTCACTCAAGAGAGAGTTTCAAATTCTGTCAAAACTCAAAGGATGTGATCGAATCGTGCAAGTGTTTGGTACTTCTCTGCTTGAAGATTTCGATTACAATGGATTCAAAGTCTACAAGATGTCTATGGAGTATGCATCAGCTGGTACTTTAACTAACTTCATCCAAAGAAACAGAAGAAAATTGTCGAATTCGATCATAAAAGACTTCACTCGTATGATTCTACAAGGATTGGTTTCTATTCATGATCATGGTTATGTTCATTGTGATCTTAAACCGGATAATCTTCTTCTATTTCCGAGTTATGATAAAGAAACATGGAATTGTTCATATGATTTGAAGATTTCGGATTTTGGATTATCGACGAAAGATGGAGATAAATCAGATTGTTGGACAATCGATGAACCTTGGGTTGGTTCAGCTTCATATATGTCACCGGAGTCAGTTCGTGATGGTGGAACCAAAGTTGAGAAAACCCTAGATTTATGGTCACTTGGTTGTATAGTATTGGAGATGTATACCGGAAAACGTCCATGGTTAAGGATTGGTTTAGCTAATATTAAGTGTATTCTTTTAGATGAGAAGGTACCAGAGATTCCAGAGACTCTACCGTGTGATGCAAGGCAGTTTATTGAGAAGTGTTTCGCAAGAAAACCTGAAGAGAGAGGAACTGCTTCGAAGTTGTTGTTGCATCCGTTTTTGATCGGAGATGAGAAGAAGGGTTTTGGTGATGCCGGCGGAGAGAAGACGGGGATGGTGTTGAGGTTTAGAAAACCTCCGCTGTTGTCGAAAGAAATTCCGACGAAGACACGGAAGTTGAAGGTTATTTCACAAAAGCCCCTAAAGTTTAAGAAAGTTTCGAATAAACCCCTAAAGGTTAAGATTTGTCATCATAAACCCAAAAAATCGAATTTAGTTCCCCTTTAATTGGTCTGTTAACTATGTAGATTTTGCAATTTTTGAATTGTATGTCACATGAAATGAAATTGATAATTTTTGCTTTTTTTTTCTTTCAATTGCACACAATTCATATGAATTAATTGTCATTTTGGGTTCTCAAACACATGGGCCGCCACAAAAGGCCAATTTAAGATTCGGCCCATCATGAAAATAACAGTAGTAAAATTGGAAATCTATATGTAATTTACCAAACATCAAAGCAACCATTTTTTTTTCCTTCTAAATTTTATAAATTACCAACCAAAATACACTAATACAAAATATAAATATTCTTTTTAGGAAATTGATGCTGACCAAATGGTTAAATGTCTATCTCTACAATTTTATCTACCGTAATTTAATTTTAAGAAATCGTGTAGATCGAATGGCTTTGGTATTAAAAAGAAGAAGTTGACAAAAAGGATTGGGGACATATCACATTATAGAGAGAAAGTTTCCCCACAGACATTGTTAAACAATCATCTGAAAAGATGCTCTGATCACAATACATACATATATGTATAGGAAAAATCATATATAGTGGTCCAATAAAAAAGAACAAGACCCATATCAGTTTTCAGACAATAATGACAATTATAAACCCACCAAAGGCTTTAGTAGACCTCTCTCTCAAAAGCTTTAATTATACACATTTCACATTTGTATTTTTACTTATCCTTTTTTATTCATATATATATTTCACAGTTGAGTAGCCCCATTCCCTTCAGATGTTGCTGTCACACTCTCTTTATATATCTCTCTTACTTATTCAATCATGTTCTTTTTCATCCCATTGCATTTTTTCAACTCTCTCTGTCCTTCCTCTCTGTTTTTTTTATATTGTTTTATGGTAAGATATATTATCCTAATGGTATAACGTGTGACAATGTTTTGATCAAGTGGTTAAATATATAGTAATGCTATTCTAATAGTTCTGTCTAAAACTTGAAAATATTAAAAAAGAAATCTGACATCGATGTAAAAAAACTAGTAAAAATTTTTTGATCAAGTGGTTAAATGTCTAATTCCTTGTAATTGTTTTTTGATTGTAGTCTAATTCTGTAACTTTTAATATTAGAGTTTTATTTCAGAAATTCACATAATAATTTTATACATAGTAGCGAAGCTACCATACAAGTAGGGGTTAATTGACACCTATAAAATTAAAAAGTATTAGGATTATATCTACGTTATAGCGTGAGATTTGATTTTTTTTTAACTTGTGTTCATTTAGTTTTTAGATATGTATTGATCTTTTTAATATTATTTTCGAGATGTTTTTCTAGTGGCCCAAACTAGAACTAGAACTGAATCAAAAATCAAGTTTGTATCTGATTTAATTTTAATCTTTTTAGAATTTTTTCTAATTAATTTCTGTTTATTTTAAATTTTTATATAAAAGTTTATAACAAAACTTACCTTAAACCTATTTTTAAGGGTAGCTATAAACCATACGTTAAATTTATCTTAAAGTTTATAACACGGCCAAAATGAAATCTGTCTTTGGTTTTAATATATAAGATGTTATAGTTTTTTTGTTTAATTGACCATTCCATAAAAAAAATTTTACACAATATGAATTGATGATCTTCACAATCTTTTTGACCCCATAAACATATTATCTGGCTCTATCACTAATATTACACAATATGATTTAGGGTTTAGGGTTGTAGATGGGATTTTATAAATTATTTTTGTCAACAAAACATTGATTGCTCTCATTCATTTGTTTACATATGAATTTGTATATTTTTAGTTCACATTAACTATTAGAACATAAAGTTGGTTAAACATATATAAATATGTTTTAATTTCCTAGTAAATTGTTTTTTATAATCACCTTTGTATATTCCTTATGAATATCATACCGTGGAGATAGAAATGAATTGATGATCATATTTTTTTTATAAGATGTGAATGTATTACCAAAAGAAAAGGGGTTTAATTACAAAGACATATAGATCCTAAAATTGTTTTTAAGGCCTAAAAAAAAAAGACTGATTAGCTAGATGTTAGCAAGCTGTTAGCCGTGTGTAAATCAAAGGGAGAGTAACCTTTATTTCTCCTTAGACTCCATTGTGTAACATGTGATTCTTCTCCTTCCAAATAAGAAAAATAAGAGCCTGAGAGCAAAGCTTCTAGAGAAGAGATTTCTTAGTGTTACATCTTGCATTGAGCCAAGTAATGAAGACGGATTAGGATGTGAATATCACAGGGTATTCACCTAGCCGTTGCAGCAGTAGTTCCAGCCAAAATGATGAAGCCAAATCACACCATAAGAATAAGTGGTTTCCAGATTCAACAAAGTTACTGCAGACACAACAAGCGTCAAACACATTGGTTCTAATCTGATAACTTTTCTCTCACAGGTAGTCGATTTAGATTAGCTGCCCAAAATTTTAATAATGAGTTTGGTGAGTTCGATGAAGTAATATATATATATATATATATAATGTTTAAAACTGAAAGAGACTGGTGAGTTCTTCATGTTGTTTTTAACTCCACTTGCATTTGTTCTATAGCTTTTAATTTTGGCTTCCACTTATTCTTATTATCTGTTTTCTTCTACTTAATTAAAAACAAAATATCTTTCACCATTATATTATTTATTTTCTATTATTTACTTTGAAATTTGGTCCTTATATATAGCTGAACATTGTGAGGTCACATAAAATGAAAAGGACAAGATATGCTTGTCCCTCAAAATCTAGACTCTCTTTTTCTCATCTCTTTCGTATTTATGATCTTTCAATTTTTCTTTTGAAAATAATAAAAAATAAGGTGGAAATTTGTATATATAATAAAATAAAATAAAGAGTGGAGGAATTGAATCCAAGGAATGGATGTGAAGGCAAGAAAGTGAGAGAAATGGTCCCCTGAAGAAAAGCCATTAAAACTCTGAGCATATGACTGTGACTTTAATGGCAAAGCAAAGAGGTTTGCAATTGCATGATTTAATGAAGAGTTACTGTTAGGGTTTTTGGGAGATTTGTGGGCTTTTAAGTGCATGTTTTTTTCTGGGGTTCATTTGCCTTTTTCATGGGTCCCAATTTACATTTTCTCACTTTTGTTTTATTTTCTCTTGTGATTTTTCTTATAGATATGCATTTACTATATGAACTCTTGATTTACAGTCTATATGTCTTTGTGTTTGTGATTTTTTTTTAAAAAGTCTTGTTTTATGTGATTGGAAAATATCTATTTAGGTCGGTAATCTTTTTGTTAAGTGATTAAATATCTTTTTTTTTGTCAAATTCATTTTCATTACTACTTTTACCAAACTACTGACAGAGTTTTATACCATTAGATCGAAGAACCTCTTTTGCAGCAAAATCTGCACATAGGTTTTCCGATCTAGGTATCTTCTTAAAAGAAATTACATTCAAAAGAGGGAGAAGGTTGGCCACATCTTGCAGCAAGCCATAGATCTCTGGTAAATTCAAGCTTTTGTTTATAGCTGTGATTAGGTTGATTTAATCTGATCTAACTTTAAGCTCCAATATCTCGATTGATAAAGCTCTCAGTAATGCCGATCGTATTGCTACTGCCTCCGCCATTAGAGGTGAGCCCACAAATTCTTCTGTTCCTGCAAATTTATCGATTTGGCGTCCTTGATTTAAGAAGAAACCTGCGAAACCTGCTGTTAGAGACTCTGAATTCTATGCTCCATCGACATTGCAAATGATCTTCTCTCTGTTCGTTGCTGTTTGGACTCTTTCTTCTACAGGTTTCTCCTTCTGTTTTGCTTCCTACGCATTTGCCCAATCTCTTGCTGAATTGATTGATAGATTGATTATCTCCGTTTCTGTTTGTTTGGTGTTATTGAAGACCATCCTGTTTTGGGATTTCCAGATGAACCAGAGTATCCATTCGGGTAATGAGGTGTTCTGAATACCCGTTGGAGGAAGACTCTTCAGCCCATTCAGTTTCCTCCATCTTTCCACCATCGAATTTGTCTGTAAATCTAGTTTGTTAAAAAGCGGAGCCTTTTCCCAGACTTTAATAGCGAAATCACATTCAAAGAAGAGGTGGATTATCGATTCTTCTAGCCCACATCTCTTGCATCTTCCATCCACTTCTACTTGTCTGGCTCGTAGGCATGATCCAACTAGGATCGCTTAATGAAACAATTTCCAGAGAAAGATTTGGATTTTAGGAGGTACCTTTATCAACCATACATCTTTTACCCAGTCGATCAAACTTTGATGATGATCTGTTTTTTGGTTTCCTGCTAATTCCAGGGCTTCATGATATCCTGTCTTTGCTGAGTAAATTCCATTTAATTATGGCAGCCAAATTCTCTTGTCTTCAGAAGCACACATGCTAAGTTTTGTGCAGTTAATTTCCTTCTTCAGGTTAGGAAACAAAGATTCTATCAATACTTGATTCCGTTCTCTCTTGTCTGGTTGTATTAATGCTGCAACTTTTAAGCCCTGATTCTCTTCTTGTACAGGTCCATAGGGTGTTGGATTTTCCTTTGAAGTTATCCATCTATCTCCCCATACTGAAATTTGTTCGCCATTTCCTACTGACCAGGCCAGTTTTGTCTTTAATATATCTCTGCCTAGTAATATTCCTCTCCAAGAATGGGAGCACGTGGCTGGTTTCTGAGCTAGCATAAAATCTGTTCCTTTGCAGTATTTGGCTAGCAGCATTCGGCTTAACATAGACTATGGTTTGGTAAGTATATTCCAACTAACTTTTGCCACAAGGGCCAGGTTAAAAGCTCTTATCTCTCTGAACCCTAGTCCTCCTATAGCTTTCGATTGAATCAACTTTTCCCATGCTATCCAGGACATTTTCCTCTTCTCATGATTTTGGTCCCACCAGAACCTTGTCAACTCTGATTGTATTCTGTTACATAGTGAGATTGGGAGTAAGAAGCACGTCATTGCATAAGTAGGCATCGAGCTTAAGACGCTTTTGAGCATGATATTCTTCCTAGCCTGCGACAGAAACTTCATAGACCAATTAATTCTTTTTTTGTCGAATTCTGTCTACTATGCTTGCAAAGAGGTCCTTTTTCGGCGGCCGAAATGTTCAGGTAAAACTAAATACCGTCCACAACCTCCTTCTTGGTTTATTTGGAGTGATTGTTTGATCTACTCCTTTTTTGTTTGAACCGTTTTCCGTGAGAATGTAATTGCAGATTTTGTTATGTTTATTTGCTGACCTGAAACATTTTCATATGTTTGGATTATCACTTTCAGACTGTTGATGCTGCGGGTATAGCCTCTACAAAAAAACATAGTATCATCTATGAAAAGCAAATGATTGATCCTTGGTCCGTCCTTTGACACACGTAGCCCAGCCAACGAGGAATCAACTTGCGCTTTATTACATAGGCCTGATAAAAATTCACTGCATAGAATGAAAAGGTATGGCAAGATTGGATCTCCTTGTCTTATTCCTCTTGTTGGTTTGATTACTCCTTTTGGTTCTTCATTGATGATAATTGAGTAATGAACTGTTTGGATGCATTGCATTATCCAGTGAATAAATCTTCCATAAAAACCCATACATCGCATAACCTTTTTTATGAAGTTCCATTCGAGTTGATCGTAAGCCTTTGTCATATCTGTCTTGATTGCAACTGACCCATACTTTCTGGCTTGTGACGTCTTTAGGAAGTGTAATATCTCGTGTGTTATAAGTACATTATCTGAAATGGACCTTCCTGGCACAAAAGCCAATTGGGTTCTTGATATGATATTTGGCAGTAAAACCTTCAGCCTTTTGGATAAGATTTTCGATATCACCTTGTAGATGTAATTACAGAGGGCTATCAGTCTATACTCAGAAGCCTTCTTTGGATTTAGTACCTTTGGAATCAATCTGATTTGAGTTGCATTTAGCTTCTGATCCATTATCCCTGTGCTGAAAAAATATCCGACTTCTTGGACTATTGTAGGTCCAACTGTGGACCAGTTTGCTTGAAAGAAAGCTGCCGAGAAACCGTCTGGTCCTGGTGCTTTATCCGCATGTATGGAGTAAGCCGCACTCCTTATCTCTGGTTTTGTTATTTCCCTAGTTAGCATTGCATTATTTTCCTTGGTAACTTTTTCCTCCAGGGTTTCTGATACTGCATCTAAGTTTCTATTATTCAAGGTGGTGTATAACTCTTTAAAATAGCCCACTAATACCTTTTCGATATCTTCTTCCTTCACTACCTCATTTCTTTCTTTATCTTCTAACACTGAGAAATGATTCCTTATCTTTCTTGCTTTTGTTGCTGTGTGAAAATACGCTGAATTTTTGTCTCTTTGTTGCAGCCAGAGGATTCTACTTCTTTGTCGCTAGTACTTCTCTTCCTCTTCATAGGCCGAGTGTAGGTTTTTTGTTGCCTCTCTTATTCTCTCCATCTCATTGGGAGTACTTACCATCTCCTCTTCGAGTTTCTTTTGGAGTTCCTCAATTTCCTTTCTGCTGTTTTGGTTTTTGTCTTTACTCCATTTAATTAGAGCGTGACGGGTTTTGCTTAATCTTTGGTGTATCGATATACCTGAATCTGTTCTCCACACCTTGGTTATTAGTTGTTGAACTTCCTCTACTTCTGTCAGCCTTCTATCAAATCTGAACATAGATTTTCTTTTCTTCCTCTCAGGTTCAAGAATGGTGAGTAGTGGCTTGTGATCGGAGCCTTCGAACCAGAGATAGGCGCTTCTGCTTGTTGGATACAGCTCCATCCATTTTTCATTTGCCATCACTCGATCTAGTTGACACCGGACAGTATAATTATGTCTATTACCTCTCCAAGACAATGAGTCCCCCGAATATTGTAAGTCAAATAGCCCATTCTGTGATACAAATGATCTGAAATATATGAAAGAATTTTCAGCTCGTTGAGTTCCACCAGTTTTCTCATCGTTTGATAATATCTCGTTGAAATCTCCCATTAACAGCCATGGTGCATCTCTTGTTTCTACTCTCTCTGTTAATATATCCCAGATCTGCTTTCTTTTTACTCTATCCATGTTCCCATAGATAAAACTAGTAAAGAAATCATTACCCTCCAGCATAATGTGGGCTTCTATAAAATCCTTTGAAGCAGATTGTATCTTTACTTGTAATTTATCCGACCACAATAAACACAGACCTCTGCCTCCATGACCTTGTGGTGTTATTATCTCTTGGAATTTGAAATTTAATGCTGCCGTTAGGTTGATAACTTTGCTGTCGATGTTCTTGGTCTCCATCAGGAAAATTAAATCTGGTTTATGTTTTGCATTTAGGTTCTTCAGACGTCAAACTGTCAAGAGATTTCCCAAATCTTGACAGTTCCAGCTCATCATTCTTAAGGAAGAGGATCCGCTGGATTGTGAAAATCCAGCCTCTTATTTTCCATCGCAAGTATTAACTTCATTCTGTGACTTGTGGCTGATAGTCCTTTTGAAGTACCAGCATCTTGTTGGCCTTGACTTTTGTAAGAGAAGTTTATACTCGTGGGTGTCCTCCTTGCCGCCACTGGTCCCTTCCTCTTATCACTAGCAGGTTTCCTTTTAGGTGATGGTCTTACTTGTGGTGTTTTCCTCTTCCTTGCCCCCAATCCTCTTAGGAAGGATGGACTAATTGCTATCTTTTTTAGAGTTGCAGATTGGATAGGTGCATTATCCTTATCTTCCTGCTGCGTCATCCTCGATTGTTCTCTTAGAAAATCTGTTTTGAGAACTATTCTCTGTTTTGTTGGGATTTTCTCTTGGATCTCATCTCCTTCGTAGGATTCAGGTCTATGATCCTGAGGAGAGTTGCTCAACACTAACAGTTGCGATGGTAACTTGTCAGCTTTGTCTTGCTTATCTGGTTCATCGTTTTGCCAAGTTATTCTTTGATGAACTGGAATTCTCTCTTGTTCTTTAGATTTCCTTGTACTTCCGGATCCAAGTCTTCTTTGTATTGGGGTATGTACTCCAGATGTTATCTCATTTGGTGAAACGATCATTCTTTCTTTATTTGATTCTTTTAGGGGAGCTCTGGCTAATCTCTCTGCATTCTTGTCCAGTTCACCTGACATTTCTGCTTGTTGGAGTCATAGTTTTCTAGCAACACTTTCAGAAGGATCTGATGCTAAGACATATTGATTCATCTATTCCCTGATTTTGCTTTTTGCTGCTTCTAAGACTTCCTGTGGTATGTATACTTCCTTCTCTCCCTTGCTTTCGTTTTTGTTCACCTGAATGGAGCGTACTGACTCTTCTTCCCTTACCAAGCCGATTTCCTCACGGGGGTGAGGCTTATTCTTTCTTTGAACAACTTTCCATACCATTTTAGTTGTTTTGCTTTCTTCTTGGTGATGGGAGGTTTGATTTCCAGAGCTGGAATAGCGAGACTCTAGGTAATCCTTCTTATGTTTTACATCTCTTCGCGCAAACTTTGGGCTGCTATCACGATTTATCTTCCTTCCTTGACCTATCCATTCTACTTCACTCATCCTTGTTTGCCCCTCACCAGATCTCTTTCCTGTGCCCAAACTGAATTCCTTGGTCTGATTGTTTCCTCTTTTGCACTCACAATGGCTCCAAATTGGCAATTATTGATGTCATGATCCAGTCTATTGCAGTGGTAGCAGTGGTTTCCAAACCTCTCATACATCAGTTGAGTTGTGACTTCAGTACCATTTGCAAACTCGACTATTGTTTTCATTATCAGAGGTTTCATTCCATTTACATGGACTCTTATTCTTGCTGCAGTTTGTGAGATTTCCACTTTCTCCAGTTCACGTAAGCTTTCACCTATGCTTGTTAGCGTCTCATTGCTCCATAGATGAACCGGCAAGCCTTGGATTTGGATCCAGAAAGGTAACTTTGACGGGAATTCAGGGTCTGTAGAATCCGTCCATTTCTCTAGGATGACCATCCATCTTCCAAAGTGATAAGGTCTATTCTTAAGCACCAGATTCATATCATCCTCATTAGCAAATTGGAATTGGAATAAACCTTGTCCCAACTCAGAACCCCTAGCGCCCTTGTTGATGTATTCCACATGTTTGACAGAAAAGAGATTATTGACCATACCCTTTGTTGTTTAGCATTTGTCACTCTCCCAATAATGGTTAGAGCATGTTTCTTCTTCAGCTCTGTATTATCAAAAGAAGGGCCTCTGATTCGGTGAGTATCTTCTTTTTCTTTCTCCTTAGCAATACCCTTCCCTTTTTCTGCATATGTCAATCTTTTCGCCATTTTACAACTCCTTGGGTCCTTTTTTTCCTTCTTCCCAATACTTCTTACAGATAAAACTGTGATAGTTTAGCCACTACTTGTTTTAGCAGAGTAGGGTAATTACCACACTAGAGACAGTGGGAAATGTTGAGTTCACCAAACCCACCAGAACATATAGATACACATTTCATCTTTGTTCTCTTGGTTTTGTCGGGATTCTTAGATCTATTACAGATCCGGTATCCACATACTCTTAAGCTTCCAACGGTGATGGCCTTTTATTTTCCGGTGGGAGATTTCCTCTTTTGGATAAAATTCAAAATCGGAATCGTTTTATCCAACGGTAAGAACACTGCAAGAGCCTAAAGCGGGAAAGTTGCGGTGGACCTGGAAACTTTTAGAAATCTGTTCCTGAAAGAAAAACTTTTTTTTACCAATTTGTAACTCAAACTCAAGTGATTAAATATCTACTTCTATAATTTTATTCATCAAAATTTGATTTCAGAGGATTACATATTTCCGCATAAGTTTGATGTTGTCGCGTAATAAGGTGTGATATGATTTAAGATTTGATTGTGAATTATAATTTATCAAACCAATTGTTAGAAAAAAAATTATGGTACATGTATTGTTAGAAATTAGGTTAGAAGAAAAATATATTTCAATCTTATCTATAAGAATATTTCAGATATCTAATTTGGATATATTAAATATATTCAAAATAATTTTTAATAATACCATAGTGTTAATTTCAGACAATTGATATCATTACTATAACTTTTTACTTCTTTTTTCAGTCTTTTAAATTTTCTTTTAATCATTTCAATCCAGATCTAATATTCACAATCCTAATGCTCGAACATATACAAGAGTTACTTTTAACTGAAAAATCTAGTTATGATCCAACTTATCCAAATTCCGGTTTCAAACAATTTTACGGTGTCTAAATTATATTCCGGCTGTCTCCATATATATAAATAATATTTTAGTTTCATTTTATTGTCTCAAAATATAATATTTTTTTAAGATTTCCAACACAAAGATTTGATTTTTTTATCTTTATTTAAATTAGTTATATTAACTACAATTTTAATTATAATATAGAGATATTCTAAGTAATTTTACAAATTTTCATAATTATTCTGCATTTACTTTTAATGTCGTATATTATGAGAGAGAGTATATTACACTTGATTATTTTTCACAGCCTTAAATATAAATGTTCAATTATAATACTCTGTGTTGGTTCAATTAATTCCTTGATTATGTCAAAAATACCATATCAATTACTCCTTCCGTTTCAAATTAAGTGTCATTTTAGAACTAAATTTTTGTTTCAAATTAAATGTCATTCTCATTTTTCAATGTAATTTTAACCAATAAATACATATTATAACATCAGCTTTAAACAATATAAACAATTAGCATTAATGTAAATTAATGTAATTAATGAGGGTATTATAGACAAATTAAATAATTTCTTAAATTGTGTGAAAAATTATAGAATGACATTTAATTTGAAATAGAGGGAGTAGTAACTTTCAAACCCACAGGTAGAGTGAATTTTAATTTTTTATCAAGGGCTATTTAATAATTTTAATCATAACTCGTGGGTTAGGTTTTTAATTGAAATCATGTGATTGTTTGAGGACAAAAAAAAGAGAGATATGGACTCGTCGAATTAGTCCAAACTCTGCAAAATTATGTATATAAATTAATGTATTTTGGGACCAGCATTGGCTTTGACATTATTACCAAGCTTGAATTTATTTCCTTTTCTTACCATACGTTTTTGATTATTCGTTAATGTATTTAAGGAAGTTACTGATCTAAAACAATTAGATTTATTTAAACAACGTTGGAAAAAGAAAATTACTTAGTACTTGTCATCATTTAATTTTAGATTGTTAATTAAAGTTATGAATGACGACATTTCTACTTACAGTAGAAGAGAATCATTTTATCTCTTGACCCAAAAAAGTAATACATATATGGATGATCCATATTAGATTTCAGATGGAAATGATTCCATCAGGAAAACGGGAATGATCCCGTCTAATCCTAGCATAAAAATTAGAATCTAAAAACCGAACGGAATCAAAAATAAGTACTTAGTTCGATTTTAATTTTTAGTAAATATATGTCCGGTTACAGTATTTTGATAACTTTGATTTTTGATTTGGTTCAGTTTTTAACTGAAAACCGAAAGTAACCAAACAAGAATCGAAACTAATTTATAGAAATTAGTTAACGATACATTTGGTTATTTTTATTACTATCATACTAATTATTGTACTAGTAATTTTAGTTTTTTTGTTACTCGGTTACTTTTGGCTACAAGTAATCATTTGGAACCAAAATAACAAAAACCGAATCCAACCAAACAAATTTTAGTCAGTATCTACATATGGTTACAACATTTTAAAACCAAAAAAAAACCAAACTAAACCGAATAGCGATGACCAATTCTGTTGATAGTTATCTACATTTCGACGGTTTATCTTAAGTCAGCCATCGAGAACTCCATCGTATTTATGACTTTTATTTTACTGATATATGTAGATGATTCCATAGTACGTACTATATGAATAGTCAGCAATCATCATTAATTTGCAAGATATTTGAATCCCATATTTTCTAATAGAATTGGTTTAAGTTCTTATTAAAGAACTTAAAACGAGTTTTAAACCAAAACACTAACCTCTATATGTAAAAATATGTGTATGTATATGTTTTTGTCACTTTCATAATGAAAACAAGTGATCAAATCTTGTCGGATGATCGAGTAGATAAGTATAATCAATATATAGATCACAAAATTGATGATATGATGTGATTGATCTCTATACAAACAAATTTTCAATCTTAAAGTTTGTTTAATTAATAATCATGGTGATGACATAAAAACTTATTGATTATTAGCATCATTTAATGATCATGTATAAGGACCACAAACTCTTTCTCTGAAAGATCATCTTCCCATGAGAGACAAAACATCCTTAGATGGTCCTTGAGAGAGAATTGAACTCTCTTTCTTAATTTCTCTCTATTAGTAGTATAAATTTATGTACTTATACTACTTATATATAATAATCAAATAGATCCATTAATCAATTATTAATGTTAAAGAGTACATACCTAACTTCTTTCTTGCTAATGATCTCTTACCTACAAATTCTATCTCTTTTTAGGTCTTCTCTCATTACTCGCCTTGACCCCATTTCATCTACTTACTATCAATTTGGTAAGTTTTTTTGTATTAGTTTCAACATTTGCAGGAATCAGTTTGAAGTAACTACTAACAAAAATGAAGATTAGTTTGGAAAAAAGAGAATTAATTAGGTTTGAATTTGAAGAGAAGGATGCATGTATATATAATATGTTTATTGATTCTTTAGCTTATTACATATATATTAAGCTACAACTAAACACACTATATTATATTATATGATATGCACAAGGTAATTTCTAATCATAATACCATGAACATTTTCCTCCATCTATCAATGTCCTCTTCTTTTTGCTAACACTTAGAATGGCAAAGATTGATCTATAACTTATATTTCTTCTTCTCCTCGAAACTCCAAACAGTATTACATGAGGTAACACGACTCTCTAGAATCAAACTCGATTAGAAACCTGCAAAAGTGAAGATTTAACCACATAAATTTAGGTAGTATAGTTAAAAATATATATGATCCGTGGATAATCATTTGTCATATAAATTACTTATTAGATTTGGTGTTATAAAAATATTAAAAAGGAATAAACTCTAACAATGCATGCAATTATATATATATATATATATATGTATACATATTACATTCTTAATTATACTTTTCGATATCTTTTAAATTGAAATATTACTAGTGAATATATTGTAATATATGATAGTGTGTACTTATTCTTGCATCACTATTCGGATTTCATATTTGTGTGATAAAACATGAAAAAAAATAACATATGTTTCAAATATATTTTTAGAAATTTCGCACTAGATCATCCGTTATAGCCAAGAAGCAAGTGACCCAGTTGACTTGCCCATGATCTATCTTGGTACGAGGTGGGAGGTTTAAATACCGCTAGCTCCAATAAGAACAATTTGGCTATGAATCGGACTTTTGTTGATCCTATTAATAAAATGAATGAGTACCGTTGACAAAAAAATAATCGGTTATAGTAAAAGGGAAAATACCTAATATGTATGTAATTATTTTTTAAAATGTAAATATTTTTGAAGAGGATAAACTAAAAAACCTTATAAAACGCACGCGGCCAAAGAGGTTAAATAACAATTATTTACCTTAAAAGAATTTTAGGATCCTCTTTAAATTAATGCACAACCTCATCTCTTGTCTTTCTGTCTCTGTAACAGTCAACTTCATTCATCTTCTAACTCACTCATTCCCTTCTCTTTCTCTCTCTCTCTTTCTCTCTTCCATGGATGAAACCAATAGCCGTAGAGAAACTCACGATTTCATGAACGTTAACGTTGAATCCTTCTCTCAACTTCCTTTCATTCGCCGTACTCCTCCCAAAGAAAAAGCTGCCATTATTCGTCTCTTTGGCCAAGAGCTCATCGGAGATAACTCCGACAATTCTGCAAATTCTTCTGATCAAATCAAAAACGATGAAACCTCAGAGAAAGTCAACAAAGATAAAGACACAGAAAAGGACAAAGACAACAACAACAATAACAGAAGATTTGAGTGTCATTACTGCTTCAGAAACTTCCCAACTTCTCAAGCCCTAGGTGGACATCAAAACGCTCATAAACGTGAACGTCAACACGCTAAACGCGGTTCCATGACTTCATATCTTCATCAGCCTCATGAGTCTCATCACGTTTATGGTTACCTCAACCACCGTCACTATCCGTCTTGGACGAGTGAAGGTAGATTCTATGGTGGTGGAGGAACACATCAAACGTCGTCGTATTACTCAAGGACGTTTCCTACTTCTTCTCCTACTTCTAATCCACCGACAATCAATGGAAGTCCTTTAGGTTTGTGGCGTGTACCGCCTTCCACGTCATCAAACGCTATTCAAAACGTTTATACAGCTTCACCTGCGTTTAGGACGCGTGAACAAGACACTAAGGAGCCTAATTGGCCTTATAGATTGATGAAACCAAATGTACAACAAGATCATGTGAGTCTCGATCTTCATCTTTGACTTACTTCTTTTTTAATCCATCATTTTTAACTTTAGCCGTGATGAGACTATTTGATTGATGAAGCCAATTCTATTGAGAGCTTTGGTTTAAGAAAACCGGCATGTTGTGAGATTCCATCGAGATTTTCATTAAAAAATTCTCTGACGGAATTCTCTATCCTGATGTAGTTCAGGATAGAGGATTTCCGTCTGGAATCCGTCGAGAAACTTTGTTCATTTGTAGATCATGAGCCTTTTTTGAGGTTTCAAATTCTGAGTTTATATATTATATAATGAGGTATTTAATAAATTTGATTAATTGGTAATATATGTTCTTCAGTTTTCCTCACGTGTGTGTGTGAATGATACAACATCTGTTCATTTCTGAGTTCTGTAATGACTTAAAGATTCTAACTTTTAGAGAAAGAAGATATAAATTAAGAGGCATGGAAGTCACACATACATTCTCTATTGTTGCAGTCGAGAAATTTAAGTCATTTCATTAAGTCAACTTATGAGTTTAATTTAACCATTATTAAAACCTAGAAACCTCGGATAAGTGTCATTAGTCAAGTGTTTGAGTATCACTTCTGCTGCCTTCCCACCTGAGTTTGTATTTAGGGAGTCGTGTTTGTCCTACGTGATATTGTTAAGGTGTTCAGCGAGTTTGCCTATAGATCCGAAAAAAACCCTAGAAGGCTCTTTAGATCTCAAATGCTTAAGGGTCTCTATCTAATTAAACGATCTTTTACCGAATCAAGAGGCAATGAAGAAAGCTCTCAAAGATAAGTAAATGCAGATGTTGATGATGATTCGGTGACTGTGGGGATCACTGAAGACAATGGACAAGACAAAAGGAGAGAGAGAGAGAGAGAAAGAGAGTTGAGAAGTGAAAGTGGTCCATGATTACGAATGTGTAGAGAGTTAACCAAAGATAGCTTTCACATCTTTCTTAACATCACACAACTTAAAGCTAAAGCCTTTCCTCAAAAGCTTTCTTCTTTAGTTTCTTTTCAAACCTTCTTTTGGTTAATTCAAAGAGAATCAAAGCTGTGTATACCATTTTTTTACTTGTTCATCTCTACACATATAATACCATATATGATCAAAATAATGGACTTGAATACAAAAGTAGTTAGGATCCGAGCAACACATGTTCATGTCTCTACTTCTATTACATTAAAAGGCCTACGTACGTACAAGAATGATAAAATTAGTAATTGTACATTTGATAAGAAGCAGTGATATCAATCCTCGTACCTAACATCTGACCTTCAATGTGTTACACTAATCAACATTTAAGAGAACCATATATAGCTACTACGACTTTTGCATAGACAAAGAGTTTCAAAAGCTTGACTTTTCCAATCTCCACATGACTTCAATCACTGCATTGCCTCACATTTTAACTATTCCACAATAAAGAGTTCTTTTGCAACAACTCATGATGGTTATATACATGAATTACCAGCTGGTGTATCTTATCAAATCTAACAGAAATAAAAGTTTCAAAAACATCTAACCTCGATCCATCCTAATGGAAATTAAGTTGTTGTTTGGCCAGACAAAAATGAGTCACATTTTAAGTTTCATTAGGAAATCTGGAACCATACTAGTCGTCCGTACTGTATTCTCAGGGATTAATTGGACTTCGGTCCATCCCAAAATTACTACTAGAGTATAGGTCCCAAAAGAGCAAATTTGAATACTATTGAGGCAACTGTAGAGCTCACACATAAATGAGACAAAAAGTTTTAAAGACATCTAATTTCGCTTTATCCCACAAAAAATTAAGTTGTTGCTATTTGGCCACACGAAGATGGGGCCATGTGTTAAATCTCATTCGAAAATCGGAACCATACTAGTCGTCGGTACTATTAGAGTTATAATTCCGAGAGAGCAAATTTGAGTACTCTTGAGGAAAGTAAATAGTTCAAACAAATGTTGAGACTGAACAGAAGAAAAAACGTTGTAGCATTATTGATAGTGTGTAACAAATTAACCAACGTGGCAAGTGTAACATCTTATTTTCGTTAAGATAGATCCTAGAAGCTTTTAAACAAGTCCCATCAGACAGGGTTGCAGAAAGTGACATTGCAAGTTTTCTGACCTTAAAAGTCTCAAGTCGTGGAACCGGACAAGTGCCATCTAATTTACAAGAGAAGTACTAAACGGTGCGAACTCAGCCTGTCAATTGAAAGCAGGATAGATAAGGTTTATGAGACAAGTCTTATGGATAATTTTGGAACAAACATTTGCAATGAGTATGTATATATCACATGGGAACTAAAAACCAAACAAAACAACAAAAGACACATCTGCCCTCTTAGGAAACAGTTGTTTGAATACACAAACTGCAGAGGTTAAAGCAGAGAAAACAGTACCTCTGAGAATTACGTGAAGCTTTTATCAAATAATGGAAAATTTAAGGATACTCAGTGTATGAATGCTGTCAAAGAGTTAACATCAAGAGCAGCTATAAAAGGACCCCACTAGTTAATGCAATGAAGAAGGAAGCATGTGATGAACAACATGATAAAAGAAGCACATAATAAAGACGTGTGAAGAGCATACACATTATATAACCTTAGGACCACTTTCTCTGTTCACTTGTTTTTTTTCTCTTTAAAGATATGTAAAAGGACTAGTGGAATTTAAGGAACATCGGCCCACAACCCTAGGAAAGTTGCAACTTGAGGATGATAGTTCGAACAGTAAACATCTCTAAACCCCATTTGAAATTAAACTCACAATCTGATGCATACAGAATTGGTCTTATTTTGGTAACCAAAGAGCTGCAGAATGTTTTACCGAGCCTAAAGACCATGTGGTTAATCTTTGGGACTCTCATTTCCAACATCTACTTGCTTGCTTCTACAATCTTTTCTTTATATTCTATCAACATGGAGTCTCAGATGATGTTATGTCAGGATTTAGGACAAACATATCAAAAGTTGGATTCATATGCAAAGGAGCTAGTGAGAAGACAAGGTTCATGTAGTTACATGAATTGACCAAGAGGATATTGTATAAACAATGTAATATTCAAGAATAAAATACTGTGGTATGAACAATATGGAGATGGAGAGGAACTAAAAGACATTATATGTCATATAACTATGTTGACAAATGAACATTATCAATCTGGTTCATAAGAATGTGACATGAAAAAGTAACCAAAAAACCAACTAGAAGAAGAGACCAGTGCATGACGTCATTTTACGTCTTCTTTTTGAGTTCGAGAAAGATGAGCTTCTTCAATACGGCGAGTGAGCATAGAAATTCCATAATGTGAAGCACTTGAAGATGCATAATACGAGGTAACTGTCAGCTGAGCAAACTTCGGAAGTGCATAACCTACCAAATATTATATATAAGACCAAAGGTTGAAATGCTTTCTTAAGAGAAAACAAACAGATAGGTACTGAGTACATAACACACTGACTACGTGCAAGGAAGCTACTAACATTCTCATTGCCACCTGACATTTGTACGTTTTAAGAAGAAAGAGGAAAACCAATCCTCTTAGTGGGTTACATTATCATCAATGCAAGTAATTCACCTAAGGATAAAAGTTGCAATCCTACACTGAATGGCACACCTTGATTCGTATTCTAACCATACACTTGTGAAAAAATGATCACAGCTAAGGCCATTCATAGAAACTCAAGACAAGCCACAGAGACTTAATCACTGATGTAGGATATATATACACAAGAGATATTTAGGTACAAGAGAAGCGAGTAAGCCAAATATGTTACCTCCAAACACAGCCCCAACTCCTGAATATCCTAGCAGCAACGGAATCTATAAGCAAAAGCAACAAGTGAGAAGAAACAAAAAGTCATATGGGATATGAATTTCAACTGACAAGGAGAAACATACAGAACTTTAAATCTAAAAGACAAGGATACATACCCCCACCAGAAAGGAGAGCCGCTTTGACCCTGGAAACCGATTTTGAAGATAGGGGATTCCTGAGAGACCATAGAAATAAGATCCACTGTAGAAATGATAAATATTTGGCTAGAAGAGAATCATGTTATACCTGTATTGAAAGCATGGACGGCACTAAGCAAGCCACCAATACCAGAACCAGCCTATAGAATAGAAGGTATCTAGTTAGAAACAGAGTAGTACAACTATATGCACAATCAGATGAATCTATTTCCATGCTATTTAGAAAAGCTAAGACACATCATGGCATTCCCAACGAGAAGACTATAGGACGACTCACAACCCAAAAATTTGAATCACAAATTGGTGAACAGAAGATAATTCGAGAATATGATGCCCTGCACCCAATAGCCAACACAAATAATTTCGCGTCGAAAAGCATAATCACACTACTAATTATACATTGCAATAGTCCAAATTAACTATAATCTGAGGAAAGGCATATCAGAAGTCAATGAAAGAAAGGTTAAACCTTTACATGACCAATCAAAGGAAATCAATAATCACAACGCAATCGCATAAACTAGAATGCAAAGTCCTTCATCCTCAACATAATTGCATCTATATTCAGCTGATTACCAATAAACCAATTATCTAGATAGGAGTACAGAAAAACTAGCCCCTTATGTTCCTAGTAAGAAGCAGGAAACAGGACAAGGTCCATAGAAATCAGCAAAACTAGTCTCAGAACACGAATTTCACAGAGTTGACTGAGATAACAAAAGCTAAAACTGACCACTGCAGCAGCATCGTGCAAAACTGGAGTTATCGTCCACTCTCCTTTCCCCTGAGAAATATTTCACAAGAACCGGATTCTCAGACCCTTTTTTGAAAAAAACACTGCAAATTATTGGCAACAACAACTCACTGAATTAGGGTTTAAGAGAGATAGACAACGAGGACAACGAGCAGAACCAAGACCAGGATTCATAGTTGGATCAAAATCTAGATTCCCACGCCGAAGCTTCTCTTCGTAAACTTCTCTCGTTCCCATCTCCGATCACTAGCTCTCTTCTCTCCGATTGTTTTCCACCGGTGATTACGCTATAACAAGAAGTTTACAACTAAAAACATCATGGGCATTATGGGCTTTCTAATCTCGGCCCAAATAAAGACATTGTCATCACCATCCTCGATGCCCTAAAAAATTCTCGCTGCTCTATCTTCTTCGTCTTCGATTTTATACAGAATCTGCAATTTGTCAATCAATGCATTCCTTTTCGTTTCCATCTTCTTCTTCTGCTCTTTTACCTTCTCACTTTACTTTTCCTTCTTCACGTCTTCTCTCTTTGCACCCGAAGAAGCTAAATCATCTTCAAAGTCACTTCTTTTATCCAAAACTTGTTTCAAATTCACAGTCTCATGTCTCTCGTTACAGAACATTTTGTGTATCTTCTACCTCCCCTCCTGAAGGAACAGTCTCTGTAGTCGATTTCCATGAGAAAGATTGGTCTTTTCTCGAATCCATGGAAATCGACTCCATTGAACATACCCAAAAGATCGAAAAAATCATAAAAGCTGGAGAAATATCTGACTCTTCGAGGGTTTTAGTTTCAATTAGCTCAGAGGCATTCGTTGATCGTTTGGTGGAAACTTCACCTACCCAGCTTTTGCTTATAGTCCATGACTCTCTTTTTACATTAGCTTGTGTCAAAGAGAAATATGACAAAGTGAAATGTTGGCAAGGAGAATTGATTTATGTCCCTGAAAAATGGTCTCCATTAGATGCTGTGTTTCTCTACTTTCTTCCAGCATTACCTTTCGATCTCGACGACTTGTTCAAGACACTCTCCCAACGTTGTTCTGCAGGTACAATGTTCTTTGACTTTGTTGTCTCAGGTTAACATTTGTTGACTTGTTGTGGTCTTAGTTTCTAACACTGTGTCTGGTTGGTCCAATGGCTTTAATAGGTGCAAGAGTAGTAATTAGTCATCCGCAAGGTAGACAAGGTTTGGAGCAGCAAAAGAAGGAGTTTTCAGATGTGGTTGTATCTGATTTACCTGATGAATCTACATTGAAGAATGCTGCTAAGAAGCACTCGTTTGAGCTAACACAGTTTGTTGATGAACAAGGACTTTATCTTGCTGTTCTTAAATCCTCCAAAGTATAGATTATGTCAAGACTCAAGAGAGTAATATTTAGATATTTTGTATTGAGATTTTTTTTTCTTCCTGTTGTATTGTAATGAAACGCACCCAACAATGGAGAATTGTTCATTTGAGTCAAACAAAACCTTATTGTTCACAGCTAAACTAATTTACAAACTCGTGCATTGAGTCCTCAAAATAGTGAGTTTTGATTGAAAATTGATTCAAGGCTTAGATATGACAAATAAACGTAAGAAGTTTGAAACCAATGAAAAATATAAGTTACATTCGATTAAATAACAACATCTTACAACCAATAATCATAGTCATTTAAACAGAGATTAAAAGAAAAGCCATAACAACGACAACAACAACAACACAAGAACAACAAAAATGGTAAATGAGTAAATTTAGGAAGAAGACTCAGGACCAGCCGGTTTAGAGTTAAGAAGAGGCTGAAGTGCCTTAACAACAATGGTCATGTTTGGTCGAAAATCTGCCTCGTATTGAACACACAAAGCTGCCACTGCTGCCAACTGTCCAAATCACCCACCAAAACATTCATGATTACAATACTAAACCAAAAAGATCCTAACTTATGTCATCAACTTAACATTATGAGACACAAAGCTAATATCTAAATGCACTCAAACATTCTCTAAATGATCTACCTGCAAATAGTTTTCTATATTGTTTGATTTGCATGTTCAGTAAAGAACGTTAGAAGAAAATGTAGAACGGACCTTGGCGACTGCTTTAGGAGGAAAGTCATTTTCGAGCTTAGGATCTATGCATTGTTTCACTTTGTCTTCACTTAATCTCGGAGTTGCCTGCAAAAACAAGAAGGTTTAAGGATAGATAGAGTATTTCAAACATGTTGACTTTGAATTTGTGTTAGTACCCAAGTAACAAGACTCTGTTGGCCTTTAGGCATGGTATGATCTACAGGTTTTCTTCCTGTCAAGAGTTCCAAAAGCACAACACCAAAACTATACACATCACTCTTCTGCGTTATTTGTCCTGTCATAGCATACCTAAGGCAAGAACTCTCTTACTTAGGTTAACTTATTAAGAACAATCAGATTGTTATAAGCATGTATTGATGAGTTTATGTTATAGTACTCTGGAGCGTGATAACCGAACGTTCCCAAGACACGAGTAGAATGGAGCCTAGCCGCAGTATCGGAGGAAGCATTGGTCAAGTTGAAATCAGCCATTTTGGCTACAAAGTCATCAAACAACAAGACATTGCTCGACCTCACGTCTCTATGGACTATTGGTGGCTGGACCTTCTCGTGAAGGAACTCAAGTCCCTTAGCTGCTCCATATGCGATCTTCACCCTTTGGTTCCAGTTCAGTACCGGTCCTGGCTCAGCCCCTTGCACTCCCTTTCTTCCTAAACATTTGATTGCTCCTTAGTTACATATATCGATATCACATAACAAAACATGAGTAGTGGGTGTTGTGCTTGCATACCGTGTAGAACATCGTGCAAAGAACCTTTGGTTGCAAACTGATAGATAAGAATACGGTTATTTGCCTCCAAGCAGTACCCAAGCAACTCCACAAAATGATCGTGTTTGAGCCGCGATACAACCGATAACTTGCCATTCGAAACAGAAACTTAGATCAGAACAAACCAGTAGCTTAATCTAAGCAATGGCACATACAGTTCACAGAAAAGGTCGTAGCTTGATCAATGTTTAGCAAATATGTGTATGTACCTGTGAGGTGAAATCAGAGTCACCTTCTTCAGAAGAAGCATCAAGCTTCTTAATAGCAACAGTTTCTCCCTTATACTTGCCGCAGAAGACACGTCCATAAGAACCTTCACCAACCAATGCCTTGTTCCCGAAGTTACCTGCCATTCTGTTCAATTCATCTAATGCAACAGAAGGAATCTCTATAGGCAAAACCTTTGCAGGAGCTCCTGATCTCGGTGCATTCGGATTCCTCGGTTCTCCTCTATTACCACCTATTCACACACACACACAATACACAGAATCATTACACAACCGTTAAAACTTCAGAACATAATTGTATCTCAAGGAAAGTTAAGTATGTTTACCGCCAAAATTGGGATTTCCGGCTTTGTTTGGTGGAGCTGCATACTGGTTTGCGGGTGGACCGGCAGGTTCCTCATCCGCACCACTACAACAGAACATGTTTTCAGATCTTTGTGCCCTCACGGGTTTTGTCTTATTTTTGTGTTCTGTTTCTGTCAATCTCTGTTTTTATCTGTATAAAAAAGATATGAAAGATCTGTCAAATTCGTTTGTTAATGGAAAATGAAAATTTGCAGAACATTGTTCAGATCATATGAAGATTGTGATGATAAGAGGCAAAAATTCTTAATATCGAAGAAATTAAAGAAAGTTAATTACCTCAATTATGTCATTTAATCAACCCCAAAAAAACGATAATGATGAGAGTTTAGACTTTTGAAATCACAAAGAATTTGTCTCTGGAATCTTTGAATAAAGTTTGAAAAAGAAAAAACACAAACGAGGCTGAAATTTTCAGAAATCTGGAAGAAAAAGGAAAGAGAGTTTTGGTTAACAGAGAAATTAATTTTCTTATTTGGGTTCACAGAAACATTGTAAGTCTCTCTGTTCCGCAATATTCGCTTATTTGGGTTTACTTATTTGGGAGACAAAGAAAACATATTCGCTTAATTATTTAATTACAAGTTATAACTAACTTAGGAAATGTATTGTAACTTGTAAGTGTTGCCTTCACGTCTTGCACGTCCTCTTCGGACCAAACTACACTAAGTTATCTTTGTAATAATTCATCAATCATTTGTATGAATTCATATTTTATCAGTTTGGTACGTATAAAACCATTTTGATTATTGGAAAAATTCATTTCTAGGACTTTAATTAAGGTTCTGTTTCATCTTATAGTGACTGATATATTGTAAGCTAACTAATGCACATTAGAAACATGGTCTATTTTATCTTTTTCCAACAAAACCAAAATTACAAGACAGAGATTGTAATATTGAAAACAACAGTAATGGTCATGGGAAATTAAGTAGACAGTTGAAGAAAAAATTATGGATTCAACTGCTCTCATAAGATCAAAAAGCCTCTCAAAGGCTGTTATTTACATCATCCGGTTCGATTCAATCAGATTGTTAGAGCTTATTTCTTTCTTCTCTTCTTGTTTGTCTTTTCAGAAGCTATTCTTCTTTCCAAATGCGTCCAGTGACTCGCAGCTTGAGTTCTTCTTTGTCACTGCCTGAGAAGTACAAAGCCAAGTTTCTATGGATAATGAGTCCGTCTTGACTATCACGGACTTTCTTGTGACTGTCTCGGATGCTTCTTGGAATCCCTTGCCATGTTAGTTTACGGCTGTGACCTCCAACTTCCAAGCTGTAACTAAACTTCTTAGCTTCGTTTTCGTCTCCCATGAAGCGTAGAAACGCCATGTAAACTGGAGTCATCCCGAGCTGAAACGCCTCAAAGTGTAAGCAGAATTGTCTTCCAAAACAGTTGAAGACCTAAACAGAAGATGGAAATAAGATTCATTTTCAAGTTGCGAAATCGCAAGTTCTTTTCTTTTATCTGGAATTTATGCCTCAGAATTACCGTAAGCATCCATGTAGCATTGTCGACCTCATGCGGATTTGACTTTACATAACGGTGGTTGAAGGTGCACCCATCATGCATATCGACTTTATGATCATTTTTGAGATGGTCAACCAGTGTTGGAATATCACCCGTCACTGAACACTCAGAACCAGCATAAGGACAGTTGTAGGACCGAAACCTACAATGCTGCTCGTGCTTGAGCTTGCTGTAGTATGGAAAAATGTCATGACACCCTAAATTTTGGTACCGGCATGGAACTTCTAATGACTCTGCAACCTTCTCAAGAGCCAAGCATCTTATGTTACCAAGCTCATAGCGGCATGTAGGACACGTGTTCTGCACTCTCAGTTTGCAGCTTGAACACAATGTGTGGCCATTTGGACACTGTGGGGAATAAGAAACATATATGTCAACATAAAATAAACGATGAACAACATTTTAAAGAATGAACCATACATAATTTAATACCGAAGAAAGAAAATAGACAAACCTGATGAATGGGAGGATACATTAGATTTGTACAAACCAGACATTCAAGGAGCTCATAAACACCATTGCTCGAATGGTACTTTCCAATGGAGCCACTACCTGATTTTGTTGGTTTGCTATTAGACTCAACCTTTGCCATCTTAACCTCATAATCTAAGCCGGTGGAGTTAGATTCTAAGGCTTCTTTCAATGCACTCCCGCCAGGAGCCATGGAGAGTCCAAACCTACCCAAAACTTCGAAGATATACTTCTAGTAGCAAAAATGTTCTCCTTCTCTCTCGTAGATATATATACACCTTTGGATCTTTGTTCTTCTGCAGAAAAAGAATTGATGGCCAAAATGTAAGCTTATAAATACTCAACAACGCAAAGTTAACAGTAAACCAAAAACGTCATAATAAAAGAACTATTATCCTCATAAGCAAGCAGGGAAACATGTTAGTACAAAAGCTGATGGCAAGTAGGATAGGAGCAGGTAGATACTTGGTGCAATTGATGAAGTTCCTTTCTTTACTTCAGGAAAACAGGATCAATATGCAAAAAAGTCTTATACGGTCAGTCCAAGCATGTAAAATGTAGCAACCATTTCGTTTGGTTAGCCTTTGGGATCTAATGTGACCAAGTTCATTCCCACTCAACTGAAACCTGCCAACATCTCTCTGTCCCCGAAACCATCTCGTAGCAGGTTTCTTTCACAACCCTTTCGAAATGCTAGGGGAATAAAACAGTTTATGTGACAAGTTAGACTTTACTTGTATTTTGCTATGGACTATGATAAAATCTTACATTTCCTAACTGTTAATAGTTACAGGCTATCAAGAATGAAAACTAGAGCTTTCAAATGAATAATCTGTTTTGTTTGCAGGTCATACTTCTCAATCAAACTGGACAAAAGAGAAAGAGACTAAACATGAAAACAAAACATCGAGAATGAATATTGTAAACCTAACAAATAACAGATAAGTTCAAACTCAAGATCTCAAACATGAAGGAAGAAATAACTCAAAATTTGAGACGTCTAGCAAATTTGGAATTTTGAAATAAAAGATAAGTTGGTAGGTTTAGACCAAATTGAAACTGAATTAAAATTTCAAAAATAATGAGATGTAGAAATTTTAATCCATTACATGCCTCTTGAAATCAAGTTTAAGCACCTCGAATAAAACATGAACAATAACAAAAACCAAGCTCTCAATTTCCTTGGCTCGTGAAAATTTTCACGAATCAGAAGAAAATTTGACTAAAGACCCAGAGACGAAAAACCCCAAATTCGCCAGAAACCGAGAAAACCAAAGATAGAGGAATTACCCCAATTTACAGGCGTGGCGTTTCGAGTTATAGAGGTTTAGCTTCAGATTCGCATGAGGACGACAAAGAATTAACGAAGAAATAGACAGAAAGAGACTTGAATTACGAAGATACGAATTTAAGACAGCAGAAGACGGAGAGATTATGTCGTGTCTTCTTGTTGTTGGTATCGATGAAAGCCATTAATGGAGACTCTGTTTTATCTTTATTACACTTTTAAAATTTCACCATTTTATTACTTTTTGGTCCTTTAAATTAGTCTCTCTCGTTCATAAATATTCTTCAGGGGTCATCAATTCATCAAAATATAATTGAGGGTCCTAACAACAAAACAACGAAAATTGTATCCTGATCTCCACAAAGGTAATAAATATATACATTAACCAGAGACACGTAAAACTAGAGTTGTTGGCAAGTCTCTACGATGAGTTCAGTAGCTGCTCCCATAGTTCTTAGACCACCGGCACATAGTAGATCAAGAGCCAAGTCTTGCTCGTTCCACTGCCTCAGACTTTTGCTTAGCCTCTTAATTACTTCCACATCTACCTCTAGCACCCAAGCCGGAGTGCATTGCACCAGCAGGCTTACAAAGCCAGTCACGTAAGCTTGCCATGTAGCCCAATCACAGCCCAGTGATATTTTTCCTTCCAAAGCACTCACAAGGAATTCCAAATGCAACCACAGAACCTTTGGCCGACGTTTTGATGCAGGAGAAGACGAGTCTACTCCCCAAGCAAATGCACTGCTCAGGATCGCAAAGTAGGCCAATGCATAGCCTCTTAGCATCGGAACCATGCCTCCCAACTCATCTTCTTCATTGTGAACTGAGATGAACCAAGATGGTAAAGTCTCCTTGATCAGAGCTTGAACCAAGTTCAGGCCACCGGAGATCCACACCAGCGAGGCTCCAAGAGAAGCTGCCATCTTGACACGTGTCATTGCCAAAGAAAGTGAAACCTGCCCAATTCCATACCTCGTCCCATCTTTCGTCTTCCTCAACTTTTCTGCTTGCTCTGTTGGTAGGTCCCTGGTGGCAATGCTCTTCACAGAGAACATCAAAAGGGAGAGGATTTCTTCTGTCAGGAACATGACATCTCTGATTGATCGGTGCACTTTTATGTACAGGATTCCTGGGGCAGCTGTGGAAATTCCGCCAGAGTATCGAGAGCCAAAGCCATGGCCAAGGAGTGCGCCCACTCCCCCATAGCTGCAAAGTTGGGAGTTAGGTGTTAGACCAAGAGTGCAAGTGAAGCAACTTCTGAGGAGCTGAATAACAGCATCTCTGTTGTGGTGGAACACAGTTCTGGAGGCTGAGAAGATAAGAAAGTCGCTCCAACGCTTCACTTTCTGGGTCCACAGAGAGGTCACAATCGGCATGCAGGGCCAGGGGCAAGCGGCAGCAAGAGCATCCAAAGCTGGACCGACAAGTACAAGGAAGCGCTCTGTTGCTTTGTCGAGCTTGTAGGTTATAGTCAGGCTGACTAGTGCAGCGAGAGGCAAGGGAAGTGTAGCTGCAGAGATCCCATCTGCAAAATTAGACGTGTTTAAGCAATTAGAGATTTTCAAGCGTAATCATTGTTTTCGCCGGTTTCAACATGTTTTATTTACACTTTTTCCGCAGTTGTATTTTTACAGATATGACAATCATCTACAGGTCTAACCAAGACCTTACAGAGACTTGTTTTCTGGGACTGCTATGAATGAATCTTGGGTTCTAACCTGTAATATGCAACGTCCCGAGAACCTGAGAATATTTATTATCCTGCAAGAGAAGAAAGCATTACCTGCCGGAAGCCTTGGGACGTCAACACCAGTAGCTGCTAAGATCTTCTCTATCTGTTGCTCAACGCTTGCTAAATTTGCTGCAGGACTAGGCCAGTCAGTTCCGTTCATGGATACAGGCTTCCACAGACCTCGTGTTACTTCTGAAGAAAAATAGCTAACCATGGTTCCTAGTGTAGCCGGCAGAAAATCAGCCAAAATTTTAAGACCTAAAAAAGATCAAGCGGATAGATTTAGATCACGCCCACATTAGCTACCTTTTGGAGCAGCGTTTATGATGCATCCAGAAAGTTGACACTAAAATAGCTTATAATGTGGTGAGTCTGGAGATGAACAGACGTAGATAAGTATCCCCTTGTCCAAATTGATTTCATTAAGGCGTCAATTTCTATTGTTTCAGAGGAATGGACAAACCTGTTGCTAGTTCCCGAGGAGAGAGTGATCCATGAGCACAGGCAGTAAGAGCAGCATCAAGCACAAATGGGGCCGCCTCCAAGATATCCCATGCAGGTAGCTTGAGTTGATCAGAAGAGTCATCCACCCCGGAAGTAGATATACTGCTGCTCCCGGAAGATGGAGTCAGTGACTGACTACCACCTTTATTCGCCTTCTTGAACATCATGCTAAGGAGGGAATCAACAATGTGATGCACTGGGCTTCCTGTCTTTAGTTCAGACAGAATTGATGCCATACATTCCTGATGCTGCCGATACCACTGTTTCAGTCTGGGGAATGAATCCATGAAGATGGGATCCACAGAGATATCTATCACTTTGGAAAACCTTCGGCGTGCCATGCGATCCTTTGGGGACTTTCCAAAACATTCCAGACGGCAATTTCTCACTAGTAAAAGATACTCAGGGCTTGGTTGAGGGCCCACCGGCGGAACATCTCCCAAGACATAATCTAGTGGTGGATGATCAAATCTCCATAACCGTAGAAGAAGTATGAATGCGGTGGAGAAAACAGCATGAGAGGAGATTACTTCGCCAGTTGGGAGAGTCCATGTAGTGTTCGGAATGCTAGAGCCAAATGCTTCACAAATTGGCATCAAAGCACCAGCAAGCAATGGGACCTAGCAAAAGAAGCATATATACTTAACCCATCAATACACATTCTTCGCTCCTTGTCAGAAAATGTAAGCTAAAGAGGAAAAAACAAAACTGACCACACCGTGCAATGAGAATATTTGAACACAATCTATGGGTGATATCCCAATGAGGAGAACATTAAGAAATGGGGCAGAATTGATTAGATAACTGTAACTCCCAGAATGATCTGCTGGAGCCGGAGGCGAGAGTAGAGTGACAATGAAAATAATAACATGCTCCTGAAATTAATTAGAGATGGAGTCAAATATGAAAGATAAGGAGGCTGCAGAATGAAGATCTGAGCGGAGCAATGTGAACAATAATACTTTTTAATATTGGGTATCACATAAACAGAATAGGTACAAAAGATACATACCTGTATGCTCCAGCCACGAAACAGAGATGCTCCACAGAGAATAGAAGCTGCGGCTATCTTCTCATCTTCTGAACCAGTAGTTGCAATCTCGTACATCTTTTCAATCTCTGCTAAGCTTCCATCATATTAATGAGCTTAATTCAGTTGCCTTACAGCTGAGAAATTATTAAAAAGGACATCTCCACTTACATAGTTAAAAACAGACAATAATAAAAACGCTCTAGTTATTGAAACTGAAATCAAAAACATGAAAAACTAGAAACAGAGTCCTTATATTTTCTACTAATGCGCTCTTTAACTAATGAACTAAAGGGGGACAGAGATTGATAACATACCTACACGCTGGAGTTGTAATTAATGAATTTATCAATGATGGTGTTAGAGGAGAACCCTTCATCACTAGAGACCAACAAGAAATGTTTCCGGCGATACCTTGAGGAACTTGATTGTTTCCCCCAATTACAAAGCCTGGCCAGAGATATGCAGATGTGTCCAATAGATTTCTAGAGATACACGCTTCCACTATTAGATGGCGCATGTTCCCAGCTGTGTCAGCACATGTCACAATTGCAAAACCAATAGACAGTTAAAAGTCACGAAATTGAAGAGGAACAATAACAAATAACCCCAATGAAGAAACTGAAGCAATCAAAGCACCAAATAAAACCGGAGCAGATACAAACAAACAAAAACAGATATGTCAGAAGAAAAAAAAACCACACTCTTGCTCAAATATCAAAACCAGAGTGCTGGTGCAGTTTAACATTGAGAGAGTAAAGAGTAGATGGCAAGTTTACTTACAACAGCCACTTGGAGACTCGCTCATGCTTGTATTTTCATAGGATCCATTACCATTTGTATTGCCGGAAATGAACATAACTGCTTTAGCAGCAGCTTGATTGGCAACCAACTGTACGGAACGAGGTGGTGTAAGCAAGCTGTCATAATCACCAAGTTGTTGTAAGCTATTGACTAATCCTTGTCGGCATTTTCCTTTCTTCTCTTTCCACTGGTTGCTTGGACTAGATGAACTTTGATCAATCCACTGACATTCTTCTTCTTCAATGATATTGGCAACTGCAAGTGGAGTGATGGATAGTAATACACAAAGAAAAGTGTCGGTGCGAGGCACAGGACCCTCGATCGGATCTCTTTCCTTCATATTACAACTTATATTGGTCAGTATTTGCAAAGAGTATACAACTAAGCAATTTAAAATACTGCATGTACAACAGAAGTTAGTGCCTCACACATGTTAGACTTCAGATAATATATCCATCATTTGCATGAAAAAACCAATAACGCAGAGAATGATTCTCCTAGAAGCACTAAGACCAGAACAACCAACCCTGCCACTAAGATATTAAAAATCTTAGTAGTGTCAGAATAGATTCTTACCCTTTGCACAAGGCGTAAGGCTGCTAGCCATAGAGCTAGAAAGGCATCATGCCATGTTGTACTGTTAGCTGCCTGCAATGCTTTCACAAGACCTGCAAATATTTGCTTATGTTCAAATAAAGTCCATAACAATATATACTAGAGGAAAAATACAATGAGAAACAATAGAGATAAATGTACTAGCACCAGTTAGATTGTCGACAGCGCTGGCTGCTGCAGCTTGTGTCCCATCCATTATGTCTTCAAAGAAAAGATCAATGGGCAACCAAAGGACAGACTCACTAGTCCCATGATGCTGACTAGTCGATGCTAACTTAGAACCAGAGGAGACAATCGCATGAAACTCTCCTCGAGGGATAATCTTGCTCTCCCTTTCAAAAACTTTACGTGTATGAGATGTCAGCTGTGTAAGAGCTTCTGGATATATATGTTTTGAATTTTTCACTGCCACAGATTTAGTTGCTAGCAATCTAAACCTCTGACTGAAATCTTCCCAATGTGTTGGCCTGAAGAGAAAGAGGAAACTTAGAGGCTTGGTCGAGAAACATTTAAAGAAGTTGTTACATTTCAAATCCATTAGCAAAACAAAAAACTCAAGCTCATGAGGCCAGGCAGTGTCCACAATGATATATATCAGATTACAAACAGAAAAGAAAAAGGTCTTACATAGTTTGACTTGCCAAGTGAAGAATTCTTGATGTTACTTTATTATGCAAATATTGTTGGATTAGCTCGATAGCCATTTCAGTGTTTGCTTTCTCTAGTGCAACATGGTTCTCATTTCTCTTCACAGAATTTTCTAGCCCATCAATTTCCATGTCGTGCAGCCTGCTTGGCCATTGAGACCTCTTATTAGATGTTAATTCTAAAAGCCCTTCCTCGTCTAGGGATACATCAACCAACTGCCAGACAATGGAGAAGACAAATGCAAGGAGAATACTTCCCGGATCTTGATCTTGGACACCAAAGAATTCAGAAAGATGGAGGATATCATCAATGGATTTCATTGTCCTGTTCAGTAAAGTGTGCATTTTAGAACCTAAAACAAGGGAAATCTAAAATAAAGAAAAATTAGCAATACGATTACTAACATGTATAAAAACATGTATATCAAAACCTTATTGCACCGCCAAAAAGAAATATAATGATATAAGATTGCAAATATTTGCACATACTCTTGAACTGGTTATATCCACCGTTTTGACAAAAACAACATTGAGTGAGGAAAAGAACTCACTCTTGATATCTTGATGCTCTGATTTCAGGCATGAATGAGAAAGCATGTCTCTTGAGGAGTTCCATATAGAGCCTATAGGCTGCGGGATTAAGCTTTCTGTTTGGGATTACCCTAAAAATTAAAAAAGATTGGAGGTTAGACTCTAGCGTTTTACATGAGCCTGTTTCAGCATTCAAAACAAAACCTAAACTTGTCCACAACCAAACCTAAACATATTTGCAAGTATCAACTCTAAGTACACAACATTAGAAGAGCAATTAGCAGACCACTCAGATGCAACCAGTCATCCTAAACGATATTGGAAGACGAATTCATCATGTTTGCGAGAGCTACAAACGATGGGCGTTACCTTGGAGAGAGAAGGGCGAGGACAAGCAAGGGAGAGACGATATTGACGAATATAGCTTTTTCGAGAAGCTTCCAAGAAAGAGGAGTGTGATTATCCCAGAAAATGTGAGAAAGGAGGAACTGAGCGAGGTCCGGTGAGGGAAGGGAAATTCCAGCAAAGGCAAGGGTCGAGCGAAGCTGAAGAGCCCAGTGAAGTGGATCGGCATTCTTATCCTGGGCCGACCTAATCAGCAACGTAACTGAGTCCCAGAGACTCTGTTGGGAATCCGGCAGAACCACAGCCATGGGACTTATTGTTTCTCTAAACAATGAGGATCTTTGTTCTTCTGCAGGAAAAGAATTGATGGACAAATGTAAGCTTATCTATACACCACAACGAAAAGTTAACAGTTAGCCAAAAACATCAAAAGAAAAACAAGGAACTCTTATCATAAAAAGCAAGCAAGTAACATGTTAACACAAAAGCTTGGGGAAAGCAAGATAGGATAGAATAGATACTTAGTGCAATTCATGAAGTTCCTTTGTTTGTTTCAGGAAAACAGGATCAGTATGCAAAAACAGTCTTATACGGTTGATCCAAGCATGTAAAATGTAGCAACCACTTTCGTTTGGTTAGCCTTTGGGAACTATTGTAATTGAGTTCATTCCCAGTCAACTGATACTTGCCAACATCTATCTTTCCCTGAGCCCATCTCGTTGCAGGTCTCTTTCAAAACCCTTTCGAAATGCTAGAAGAATAGAATAGTTATGTAACAAATTAGGCTTTACTAAAATTTTGCTATGCAGTAAAAGATAAGAGCTTACATATTCAGGATTTTTACTGTTATCATAACAATTACAGGCAATCAAAAATAAAAACAAGAGCTTTCAAATGAAATAATCTATTTTGTTAGCAGGTCATACTTCTCAATCAAACTAGACAAAAGAGTAAGACACTCAACATGAAACAAAACAAGTAGAACAATCATCAGAATGAATTTTGTTGACCTAACAGATACCAGATAAGTTGATTTAGACCAAATTGAAGCTGAACTAAATTTTCAAAAAAATATCGAGATTTCGAAAAAACGAATCCATAGCATGCCTCTTGAAAATTAAGGTTAAGCAACTCGAACAAAACCAGAAAACCTAACTCTAAATTTCCTTGTGTCGTGAAAATTTTCTCGATTCAGAGCAAAACCTGAGTAAAGAACCAGAGAAGAAAAAAACCCAAATTCGACAGAAACCGAGAAAAAAACAAAGATAGAGAGATTACCCCCAAAGAAATTTGCAGGCGTGGCGTTTCGAGTTATCGAGGTTTAGCTTCAGATTCACATGAGAAAGACAAAGAATTAACGAAGAAATAGAGAGAAAAATCGGTACAAGAGAGTTGAAATACGAAAATACGAAAATACGAAGTAAGACAAGAGGATCAGTGCACAAATACTGAAAAAAAAAAAAAAGGTTGAAAAACTGAACCGAATTGAATCGAAAATTTTGGTTTGGTTCCGTTTTCAGTTTTAAAAAAGGAACTGTTCGGTTCTTATATAATTTTGGTTCAGTTCCGATATCCGTAAAATATCAATAGGAATCAGAATAAAGTTAATATTAAAAAGTATTTTGGTTACTTTGATTTCTTTTGATTATGAGTAATTATATTTTTTGGATATTTGATTACTTTGGTTATTTTCTTAAAAATATAATTATTTAGAACTGAATTAATGGGACTAGTGGATTCCACCTTTACGAAACAGAACCGAACATAAACCAAATCAAAATTTAATTGGTATCCATTAGTTACCACATTTTCAAAAACGAAAAAACTGAACCAAATAGAATAACTGAATATCTAGGACAAATCCTTACCCGTCACAAATAATCAATGTAGAAAGAAACCCAAATCCACTTGATTTTCTTTGCAATAATCGAAATCGTAAAGAACTGTTGCAGAATGCCACATCGGTTAGATTAAGGTACTGTAGGATCTCTATTATATAACATGAGTTTTGTAGTAGTGGGTTTCATGAGGCTTATTCCTGTAATAGTGTACCAAAATCATTCGAACCTTCGGACCTATGTGGATACAGTGTTAGAACCACTGACATTTGTCTGGCTTAACCCAGAGAGACGAGAAAAAAGACAAAATCACCTGAAGCTGAAGATTACTTGCGCTGTAGACATCGCAATCTAAAGGGCAGGAATTTGTTGCAAAATCTCAATCAATTAGATAAAGGAATAGGGTTTAGTATATAAGATCCTATGTGATCTCTACTATATAACATGGGTTTTGTAGTAGTGGGTTTCAAATAAACCTTATAACTAGGCCTTATTCGTGTAACAAGAACACCGTTCCTAAATTAAGCAACTCCCAAATTAAACCACAGTTTTCTCCTCCCACAGATCGATCTTTTCCGACTCCGACTCACAATAAAAATTCGGTAAGATTCTTGTTCTCCAACTTCTTTTCCATCTGATTCTCTCATTATATCGTTTAATCGAAGTCGATTCTCTCCATTAAACGTGTAAGTTCATGGTTCAAATATTTTACTTTAAAGTCAAGTAAAACACTAACAACTATACCAAACATACTATAACGACATGTAGTAGCAGTACTATTAAGCTAAGCTATTTATACGAATTGAAAGAGAGCCAAAACATACTATTTGATAATCCAAAAGGCAAAAACAAACCGAAATGCTCTAACAAATCTTCCTCATCCTTCCATCAACCAAAAAGAGACTTAAAGGAGGAGCTTCATTTTTTTGGTTTATACTAATTAACAGAAAGAGAGATTTCATATTATGAATTGTTGAGTTTGTCAAGGCACCAGCAACGGTACTCTAACGTTGAATTGTGGTACAATTCTTCTGGCGTCATCTTCTCTAGATCGCTTTGTTTCCACGAGTTCAGACCATTGCCTTCTGCCTTTCCTACAAAACCATGGTCTAGATCCCTCATTCTCTTGTACAGTCTCATGGCAGATACACAGTCCTCGTATGGCTCGTGCTTCCCGCATTGGATCTTGTATCTGCACATACATATCACACAAACCGAACCTCTTAGTTTCCAAGTTTTAAGAACCCATGGAAGAAACAGAGCCCAAGAATAACTCACCCGAGGTAAGACCTTGTGAGGTACTTGAGCGATTGGCTTACAAGATTTGTCTTCATCAACGGCTCATATTTTGCTGTGTCTCTGAGATAAAGCATAGCAAGTATACTAGTGAGAGGCTAGAAAGAACGATTTCAAGCAAAGAATCAAAGGCACGATATAACAAATGGACCAGTTTGGCTATTTACTGTACCTCAACAAATGGCTAGGATATTGGAGATTCAAGCAATCCATGTGATGCTTAAGGTCATGACCAACAAGAAGAAGCCTCCCAGCTCCATCATTATGTCCATCGCACAAGATCGCTAAAACTCTTTCTCGTACATCCTGAAGTAGCATACCATCCTTCAAATCTTCCTCGGTCAATCCAGTTATCTTGGGCCTAAATTTCAGGCGGGTGAGATTATAAAGGATACTAATAAAACCAAAGTAGCACAATAAACGTCCACAAGAAAAACCTGTAATCAGTGACAGGGACTTGTGGTTGGACGTGAGTGGAGAGGATCACATTCTCGTTTTCGTCAACCAGGCAAACGGATGCACACAGATCCTTTGACCCGTTATCCTCCCCACCGACCATTTCACAGACAATTGCCACTGCCTTGAGACGTGATAACCCTTGTGGCCTAGAAAGATTAATCTGATTCCCTTGGCTAGCTGTTCCCTGAGATGACCCAAGCACTAATCACACAAGGATGATGAACCAAGCACTAATTACACAAGGATGATGAACCAAGCACTAATCACACAAAGATGATGAACGAAGCACTAATCACACAAGGATGATGAACCAAGCACTAATCACACTCGGTTCCAATAATTTAGGAGGCATAGCCGCATAGGCAGTGCATTCCACATTATCCATTTTGACACAGAATTCTGAACTAGTCATCCTCATAGATTACCAAAATAGAAAACTTACAAGGGGAATTGGTCGAGAGAGATGACACTGTTTTTGATGCTCAGCCAAAAAAAAAGCATCCTCAAAGACTTGAAGACAAAGAGAACAGCCTCGTTTAGCGAAAGTGGTTTTACAGTTTCCTTTGAATAGATGGTCTGGGACTGAAATGGTTTAAACGATCTCAAATTATACATCAATCCATAAGGAAGACAAAAGTAACATAAAAAACCAATCTTCATATACCATTAAGATGTTCCCTAACAGATTCAAACGATTTACAGTGTTTCAGGCAAACCCCACACTTAGGCTGATGAACTGAATGGTAAGAAATCTTCATATGCTCCACTAGATGTTCTCGTCTATTGAACATTTTGTAGCACGCAATGCATTTGTACCTGCATAGATAATTCAAGTCCATGACTCTCAAACCAAAACCTAACAGTAATATACAAAAAAAAAAAATCATTGATGATTCGAGTGAAACCATAGGCAAACCTTATCTTGGGAGCTTTAGGAGGCTCCATGGGGAATCAAAGCGAGAGTCGATGATGGTTGCAGGTCTCTTTAGACTTTAGTTTTGCTATGAACTATGTGATCAAAGCTTAAATACTCAGGATTTTACTGTTATCATAACAATCACAGGCTATCAAAAGTAAAAACTTGAGCTTTCTAATGAAATAATCAGTTTTGTTTGCATGTCATACTTATCGATCAAACTAGACCAAAGGGAAAGTGACTTATCGATCAAACAAGACAAAATTTTCACGATTCAGAAGAAAATCTGACTTAAGAACCAGAGAAGAAAAACCCCAATTTCTACGGAAACACAGAAAAACCAAAGATAGAGAATTTACCCCGAAAGGAATTTACAGGCGTGGCGTTTCCAGTTATCGAGGTTTAGCTTCAGATTCTCATTTATATGGGCTTTAGTATTAGGTTCTAACATGTGTTTCAAGGCCAAATTTTTAACTGGGCTAGGCCCATGTAACTTTTCTTTTTCTTTTTTTGGTCGGAGCCCATGCAGCTTTTGTTTTTTTTTTAACGAAAATATTATATTAATAACATATTTAGCCAACGAAATTCGTCATTCCTTGGTGATTAATCCAAAATAAGGTTTAGTATCATAACACACAACAATCATAATTACAGCGATGGATTTAAACTTTGAATAATTTGGTCCATCCGTATTATAGTAATGGCCCTTACTCCAACATAGCTTGTGTTTGGTATAAGATCTGTACTTCTCTCTGGGTAGTGATCTGTAGTGGACTGTCAGTGATGTTTTAGCTTCATCATAGGAATTAAGATATTGATGTTGCTATTTCCATGAGATTAGAAGACTGTTTTTAAGGTTGGAATTGTAGCATAGCCCTTTGCGTCCGGCGGCAAAATGTTTGGGTAGAGTATGAACAGGTCCTTCAGCGTTGTGTCAATTTAAGTAGAAGAGAGGAGTATTGTCGCAGTGTAACCAACCTGGAATGGTAGTCCCAATATAATCTTGAAAGAAGTTATCCTTAATTATGCTTCTGGCGATGAGGAACTGCCAAAAGTTTCTTTGTGAAGGGATATGGTAAAATTCAATGTCAACCCCTTGCTCTATGATGTTCTTCAGCTGCTGTAGTTGGTGTTGAAACC
>OVBA01001554.1:0-42680 GCA_900406435.1 Lepidium aucheri | reverse complement strand
GAAAGATATTTCCCTCCTAGTTTCTTTGATATTATTGTGCATTTGACAGTATACTTAGGCCTGGAAGCAAGACTAGGAGGACCAGTTCNAGTTCAGTTTAGATGGATGTACCCATTTGAGAGGTATATGAAAATTCTAAAAAACTATGTCAGAAATCCTGCTAGAGCAGAAGGTTGTATAGCTGAGTGCTATCTTGCAGAAGAGTGTATTCAATTCTGCAATGTGTTTCTGAAAATGTCTACAAATGTGCAAGAGAAACTGATACGTAATCCCGAGTATGAGAATTATACTATACTAGGCGGGCATCCTATATCAGGAAGCACAAACATTGTTGTTACAGAGTCAGAGCTGAAAATAGCACATCTCGCTGTTATTCAGAACATGGCAGTCGTTAAACCTTTTGTTGAGTAAGTCTGTTTAAAATTTTTAGTACATTTAGAAATATGAGTCATTTTTATTTCATATACTGTTGCAACCAATGATTTTATTGTTTTTTTGTTGCTTTCTTGTAGTGAACATTTACAGTTTTTAGAAGACTCTAATGCAAGATGTAAACATGATGCATCAGCCTTGTGGAGTACTCATACTCAGAATTTTGCCTCTTGGTTAAAAGCAAAGGCAAGTTATTCTAATACAGAGTTTTGTAAAATGACAGTTGCTTATTTACATTTCATAGATTTCTATTGACTCAAATGCACATGAAGACAAACTTAAATGATTGGCATATGGTCCACGTAGTTCTGCACGGTCTTACATTGGTTATGTAGTTAATGGCGAACGATGCCACACAAAATCAGTAGCTAGAAAGACATAGAACAGTGGAGTTTATTAGGAATCTACAGCTGTATGTAGGTCTAGTGCAAAAGACAATGCACAAGTTGTTGATCTCGTTTTGTACTATGGTCAAACAACAGACATTATATTGCTTGACTATAATGTTTTTAATGTTCCCTTACCATTGCGATTGGGCAGTATTGGGAAATGGAGTCAAGATTCAAGATGGTTTCACTTTAGTCAATCTGAAGAATAACCAAGTGTTTTTTGCAAAGGATCCTTATATTTTGGCTACTCAAGCAAAGCAAATTTTCTATATAAGAGAAGATGAATCTTCAAGTTGGCATGTGGTTATGAGAAGTTCTTCGAGAAGGTACAGTGACAGAGAATAAGAAGTTGGATTTGCTGATTGTTGTCAATTAGTGTCAAGCTTGATGTCGATATTGAATCCGATAATGATATGGATGAGGCAAAAAAGCAAGAACTGATTGTAAAGAGATTTACGTAGTTAATAATTATGAGTAATCTCCAGAGTAATAGATAAGTTCTTTAAGGCATGACACATTGAGAGTTATCTCGATTTATGAAATTGTTGTCAACATCTCTATAAGTTATTTAAGGCATCAATCTGTTCTGTTTATTCTGGTTTGAGTTTGTGTGTATATATTCACAAATTTCTTATTATATTATTAGTCTCATTTGTGACTAACTTATCTCCTTGACTTGGTAATTTGTGACTAATATTCTTGACTTTTGTTTGTATTAGGAAGCTGACGATGGGACCTAAGAAAAAAAGAGGAAGACCAGCTAAGAAGGTAGGCAAAGAAAAACCACCAGGTCACCAAACACAAGTAGATAAACCAGATTTAGTAAGTGAGCACTACGAGGATGCTCAAAACATAGGTACAATAGAGAGAGGAGGAGCTGCTGCAGAACATGATGAGGGAGGTGCAGTTGCTGTTCAAGATGACGAGGGATGGGGAGCTGCTGCTGAACATGCTGAGATGGGTGCAGCTTCTGCAGAATATGATGAGGAAAAACCTTTAGGTGAACTTCAGTTGTCTGAACCTGAGGATAATGTGAATGCAACAAAAAAAGAGACAATGTGGACCAACGAGGATGAAAGATATTGCAAAGGATCCAAGTAACAAGGTACGAGTCGACTTCAATGTTATGGGAGAACCATATGGTCCCGGGTCACTGAAACTGTCTTCATACCTAGGGCCCATTGGTACGTGAACATGTTCCATACACTATAGATAGATGGAAAAAGATAGGTGAATAACTTAAGACAGTTTTATGGAAATCAGTCCAGGTAATAATATTATTTACTCTCAATAGTTGGCTGGTTTTGTTGTTAGGCTAGGTTTGAACTTAAGACAGAACCAGAACTGAATGGTTTTACAATTGTTTTCAGGCTAGGTTTGAACTAGACGAGGAGTACCAAAAGGTTGTTGTTCTTAAGCAAATGGAGGCCTTATGGAGGAGCTCTAAATCGCGCTTAGTGGCTGACATTAATGAAGCAAAGAATACCCAAGAACAGATAAATTTGCAACCAAAAAACATATCTCCTTTCGACTGGCGTAAGTTTGTGAAGCTTAAAACAAGTGCAGAATTTAAGGTACTTAATACATTAAAATGATTATATATTGGTACATGATCCATATGTTACTGTCTGATAACATTTATTCTTATAGGTATTGAGTGACATCTATAAAGAAAGGAGGAGAAAACAGATTCCTCACACTTGCAGTCGGAAGGGAATGGTTAGACTAGCTGAGGAGATGGTTAGTAGTTATGCATGATGCAGTAATGCTGAAGATAATGTCTTTACTATATAANTATGCATGATGTAATAATGCTGAAGATAATGTCGTTTACCATATACAAATTCAGTCGTTTCTATATGTACTCTCTAGAAAAATAGCGGTGGAGATCCATCAGAAGTTTCCAGACTAAAGGTGTGGGTCAAGTCTCGAACAAGAAAAGATGGGACAGCAGTGAATACAAATGCTGCTAAGAAGATTGTAAGTTATGATTTGCGGGTCAAATGTATTTAAGAGTTTTTGCTTATAAGTACCTAAAATTGACATTTCATTTTCTTAATAGCAAATGGCGACACTCTAAACGAACTGCTGGGCTTTGATAACCCTGGTCGTATGAGAGCACTTGGAAGAAACATGAAAAAGACGAAGTTGCAATGTTTCCAAGTTAAGAACAAGTACATGGACGCAATGATAGAGAATCAAGTTAGTTTACAAAAGAAAGTCACTGAATTAGAAGATGAACTCACACGAATGAAAAACCAGGTATTTGATCAAAACATTTGATAAACTCCATGAATATATGTATATGTCTTTGCTAAATTATTTGGAACTGTTACTATTGTTTGATAAACGTGATAACACTATGTGACAGAGAAACGAACCTAAAATTTGGGGAGAACTCTGCTGTTAGAGTAAGTGCTTTGTTTATGCATTATTAGTATCAAACCTGATAGTTGCACATTGTAATTCATGCTTCTGATTTTTAAACTAGGTGTCTGCCTTTAAATTTTGTTTTCAAAATTTGTAGAGTGTAAACAAACGATCACAACCAAAGTGTAAGTTGATCGATTGGTGTGGTAGTGGTTGTACTGTTTCTAAAGTTGTATCATATTGGAAGATCTTAATGATATAGTGAATGTGAGTCGCTTAGGACCCATGGAAGTCAAAGTTTTAGTTGAAATAGGTAATGTACTAGATGCTTTCCTTTGGAGACCTGCTGATAAGATGTCTACAATTAAGGAAGCTGTTGGAAAAATGGTTGCTTGGCCTTCTTCCAAATGTATTAATCTTGAGCAAGGGCTCCAGGCAGAAGACGTCGCACACCTGGTTAGTAATCTGACTATGTGTAATTTCAAATATATAGTTGTAAAATAACATAATCAACTAACTAATTCTATATGTTTTTATTGGGACGGTGTAAATTACTAGATTTGTCAAACGATGATGTCATTGTTGCAGAAGGACATTGGCAGACGCAAGAGCAAAAAGCTTTGGTAATGGACTACCACTCGGACCTGCAGCAGTTAAAGTGTTCGTTGATGTGGTTCATATACATGAAACATTCATTTGGAGACCGACAATGGATGTAACATATCTTGATGACTGCGTAAAGTCCTTTGTGGCATGGCCTGTAGTAAAAGTCGTTTTTGAAGACACCTCAGAAATGACACGTCCAACAGCTGCAGCAAGAGTACCGAACACTCCTTCTGAGATAGTTCCAGCAGCCTCTACTCCTATAGAGATAGTTCCAGCAACGATGACAACGCCTACTGCAGCTACAACTTCTAAATTTAATGGTGAGAAAGAAAGAACCAGAACTGTAAAGTCACCTATTAAGAAAAGAGTTGCACAGTCTCCTACAAGAAGATCTCCGGTAAGTTTTTAGATCTGATGTTTTTAAAATTACTACTACCATATTTCTGTATACATATATTAGTTATTAACTAAACCCTTTGACAGCGCAAACATGGAGCTGGAGCTGTCATGGTTAACCAAAAATGCAAGTTAATGGACATTGGTGGAAAGAAGCAAGTTGTTGCTGAAGGACGTGTAGCATCAACTGACCCAAGTACAACAGTACATTGTGTTCCTTTGGGTTACAATGCAGCTAGAGTTTGGGTAGATGTAGTGAAGATAGACGAAGCTGCTGTTTGGAGGCAATCTGATGAGATTAGTACATGAGAGATGCAATAGGTTTTACAATTGCATGGCCTCTAGATAAATTAGAGGCAATGGTTTGAAGTAAAGGTAACGGGGTAAGTGTTATTTTGTTGTTAGTTGTTCTTTGGATTTACATATGAGCAAGTTTTAGGCACCTAACATACTAAAAACTTGTCTTTTGCAGGGAATGAAGGAACCAAGGTCCAACTTATATAGTTTAAAAAACTTGACTAAGCTACTTTAAAAGAACTAAATGTAAGATTAATTCAGTCTTATTTTGTTAGGTAGACTGAATTTAGTTTGGAATTGAGACTCCTATGTTGTGGCTAAGTTTATGTACTTTTGGAATCAGACTGTCTGGATAATGTATGATTAAGAACTTATGTTGAATGAATTTGCTTTTTTGGACTTATGCAATATAAGACATGTAGAACTCTGTAAAGAGGTAATGCCAATAGTACAGATTATACCATTGTGTAAAAAAGTTAAATAGCAAAATAAAAACGCTATGCATTTAAAGTATAACACTTAAACTCAGTTATTACTTATGATGTCATGACATTAAAAAAAAACAAATACGACATTTAAAATTTGCTATAATAGTGTCGACTAGAATAGCACTAAAACTGAATTGTAGTTATCTTATTGTAAAGGCCATAATAATATCAGATTAAAAAAGCTATAATATATGACCTATTACAGCTTCCTCAAAAACGCCATCGTAGGTCAAAAATCTACCATACCTGCCGATAACATAGCCTTAGTGATAATGCTATGTAAGACATATAATAGCATATTTTCAGTGCTATGTATGTTATATTTTGTTGTAGGGACTAATATAAAGAATTTTGTTTTCCTTAATATACAGAAGGCGAAACATCAAAAAATACATGTTATTGGCAGATCAAGTAGTGATAATTTAATGAAATAAAGGAGAATGAAGGTGCAGAACATGTACAAGTGTTGTTTTCGCTACAATAAATATGGATGCTTCAATTGAGTTAGTGAGTGACAAAAGCAGTGTTCCACGCCTCTATTGGAGAGATATTTCCACTGTTTTCAACGACATTAGAATATAAGGTATCGTAGTATAATTTTGTTTATTGTATATAGACTTACTATATGTAGTACTATATGTTATACTCATTTTTATCTATACATACATTGATGTTGCTCCGTTTAATATCAACTATGAAGGGGACAAGCTGTTTGTCAGTAGAATATTCAGTTCCAAAACAACTAGCGAAATAAAAATTGTTATATATGAAATCAGTCGAAAATAAATTTTTAATTTGCAAGATCTACCCCTACATGTATAACACTTAAAATGCATTTTTCCAAAATGTCCAATGCAAATATATGCTTTAGTCATAGATGAAACTGGAAGCTTCCTAATTTGACAGGCTACATTACCTCGCACTTGTTCGGTTGATGATCAGAGAAATTCCCATAAATTAGCTACAACACAAGTTATTGGAGAATATGCGACCTAACGATCCATTTTTTAAATTCTTTTCTTCTCATGGATAAGAACAATTCAAATCTATCGTTTAACTCCTTTTGAAGTGTCCAAATACTAGGATGATGAGATCCTTGATAGATCAAACATTTCAAAAGGAGTAGAATGATAGATTTGACTTGTTCTTGTCTGTGAGAAGAGGAAGAAGTCAAAGAATGGATTGTTAGGTCTCACAAAAGATGCGAAATTGCTTTTATATTATGCTTATCTTTAAATATTAGACACCAAAGAAGATAAGCAAGTTTGAGAAGAGATATTTGATCTAAAGTTAATAAAAGAAAAAAGTTCACAAGTTTCTCTTAAATAGAAAGACAAGGTCAAAAGTCTGGAGTAGAAACAAATGGTGGGCTTAATCTTATTCAGCAAATGGACCTCTTTTCTTGTGTAATCTAGCTAATTGCATCATCAAAAACCTTAGTGGAAAAACCCATTAGAATAAAATCAACTAAGAGAAAAAGAGTACAAATAGAGTACACACCCATTTGCTGAATGCAAGTCAAGATCATTGGCCGGACTTGTACGATCTTCTTGTTGCTTTATATGGCCAAGGAGTTCTCCAATGACTTGGTTAAAGAGCTTGGTTCTTGATCTTTTCATTGGTCCAGCCAGTACTTGGATAAGCTCCTATTCCCTCAACTCTTTAGTGTTACTCGAGTCATGAGTCGAGTCTTGATGTCGATTTGGGTCCTTTTGTCATGAGCTTGAGTTGTTGGTTAAGCTGGTTCCTTCTCTGCCGAGCTCGAGCTGTAGGTCAAGTCGAATCCTCAAAGCTATCCATGTTCATATTATAAGGAGATTCGTAAGATTCTGTTGAATGATTTATGTGTTGATGTATCCTACTCGGAGACATGGAGGGCAAGAGAAATTTTTATGGAAGAATCATTAGGATTAGGTGTAGGAAGTTATTCTTTATTGCTAACCTAACATTCATTGCTCTAAAAAACAAATTCAGGGAGTGTGTTGTTTAGAGGTTTTTCATGACGAATAAGGAATATAAAGATTCAAGTATAATTTCATTGCTTTAATTAAAGAGTTTCTATTCATGAGGAAAATTACTTTTGTCAATGGGGTATGTATGAAATCTCAATTTGGAGGTCCCCTTCTATCAGCATGTTGCCAAGATGAGAATTTCCAGATCTTTCCCTTTGCATATATATTTTTAGACTGTGAAAATGATGAACCTTGGATGTGGTTCTTTAGTAAGTTGAATGAATTTGTTGATGACTCTCATGAAATAGTCATCATATCAGACAAACAAATTAGCTTCTACACATGGCTAAGGAAGGTATTAATACTGATACGTGATTCGCTATATTATGGAATATATAGTAAATATATATAAAATTACTACAATGATATCAGAAATAGTAGTTCTATCGTTAAAAAATTATACTATTATTAATTACATTTTGTAGTATGCCCTCATTTGTATAATTACTATAATTGTTCAGTCTATTTATGTATATATTATACTTATGAACTTTGCACACTTATATAAGATCTATGTATAAGCCAAACATCCTAGGCAAACCGATATGACAAGTAGCAAAGACGTATATGATCATTGAATTTAATAAAATTTTCCTAGATATTCAGGAAATAAACCCTCTGTGTTGCATATCTTTTGGACATAGGTGAGACGTAGGACAATTTAAATACTTTGATATTGAAGCTGAATAAATAGTTCAAATATTCTTAGAAAGCTTGGATAAAATTTCAATCGAGAAGATAAATGAACTACATAAGCAGTGGCTTTGTCTAGCTTGTCAGGGTGTATCTGGTGCCACTGGCAGGTATAACTTGCACGCTCATATAGCTCATGCAAGGAAAAATTCTTCTAGACGAGTAAAGCGCCATAGAAAATTGGCTGAAGTTCTTGACAAGGATCTAAAGATTAATGGAGTGTCTAGGTCATTCAGCATGGTAAATTTTATGGCAGTGGAAAGGTTTAGAGGAGTATATGTCCATATCATTTTTTATTGTCAACATCAATATTGAGCCACAATGGTCCAGCCTATTAGTCAAATTCCTACATAAATCTTGTAGGCGGTGATACTCGATCCTTGGTTGTGCATGTGCGCCTGCCTTTAGTGGACTTACCCTCTACCACTGGATTAAAAGCCACTTGCTATGTCCAGATCATTCAACATGGTAAGTTTTACGAGCAGTAGAAATATTTTGATTTATCAAATTGGGATAAGTTTTTTCCTTTTTTGTCAACAGCATGTTCTATTAATAATGAGAAAAGGAAGATACATCAAGAATCATAAGCTGTCTCTCTAATATGACGAGCAAGAGTATCCACTTTATGATTCAAAAGTCGTGGAACAATAGAAAGAGAGAGGTAAAAAATAACAAACTCAAACGGTAAAACTCTTCCTGGTAGGGGAGGAAAGCCGGCCGTGGACGATTCTATATCTTCAGCACCATCTTGCAATCCGTTAAAATCTCAACCTCCAATATTTGAAGCGCCAAGAGAGACTCCATCGCCCAAAACACAGCTTCGACTTCGAAATGTAGTGCAGAGAGACTTCTATTAATACTTTGAGCCCCCATACATGCTCCCTCCACTGCATCTGGAAAACTGAACCAGTCTAAACCAGTTTTGAGGTCCAAGTTCTTCCAAGAAGCATCCATAAAGCATTTGAAGCCTGTGAAGCTAGGATTAGATGTAGATGGAAAGGCCAATGAGGCCTTTTGTACAACAGTATGAACTATTAGAGGAGTCCTGGGATCCTTAAGCTCAGTACGGGCCATAGACCATTCTTTATATTCTGTCTCCGCGTGAAGAATGATACGACGTGGATCAGTACCATGATTAGAGAAGCAACGATCATTTCTTGCTCTCCAAAGGTTCCAAATAATCTATGGAAAATACTTTAGGTCATCTCTATCTGGTATTCGCCAAAATTGATAATCTAGATTATACCATATTGAATCTCCTAGGAAAACATCTATCGTTGAAGGTACACAAGATAACGCCCATGTATGTACAGCTGGTGGGCATTCAAACAGAGCATGATTAATAGTTTTGTTCTCTGCCCCACATCGTGAACAACAAGTTTCATAGTTAATACCTCTTTGACTCAAATTTTGTTTGACTGCCATATAACCCGAGAGAGCTTGCCAAAGAAAATGTTGAATCTTATTAGAACAATTAAGTTTCCAAATTTTATTGTACCAACCTTGTAAGTTTGGTCCAAATTGTCCAATCTCAAGTAAAGAGGTAGATTCTTCTGTTTGGTAACCTTACTTAATAGAATATCTATCTGTTTTAGTAAAATGCCATCTCCAGTAATCTAGGTGTTGTCTTCTTGGAATGGGAATATCTAGAATCAGATGGGCATCTATAGGTTCAAAATATTATCGAACTAAAATTTCTTTTCATGAACTAGTACTATGGTCAATAAACTGATCCACAATAAGATCTGGAAACAATGTAAACGACATATTAATCGCCGATCGGGGAAGGCTATCTAGAATCCATGGGTCCTTCCAAGCCTCGATAGATTTCCATCCCCAATCTTCCAAATTATTCCCTTAGAAATTAGTGATCGGGCCGAAGATATGCTCCGCCACCCATAGGAAGGGTTTGCATTTTTTTCGCCTTTAAAGGACATTGATCCTTATGTATCTCCCTTTCATAACCTTTGCAAAAAGTGAATCAGGGACATCAATTAAACACCAAAGTTGTTTAGCCATGAGTGTAGAATTAAATTCCTCTAATGCTCGAAAACCTAGTCCACTATCAGACCTTGGTTTACACAATTTTTTCCATTGCTTCCAATGGATACTTTTAGAAGTTTCTGAGTTAGTCCACCAAAAATTCGCTTGAGAGCATCCCATAGCTCCTTAGCACTCTCACAATGGGAGTAGGATTCATGGATGGACGGATCAAGTGAGATTTAGAGGATGACAAGAGCAATCTGGTCATCTTCACTCCACTTTGCTTCATCTTCACCAGCTCCAAATGACGCGCTCACCCCATCTTCCTTTTCCTTTGCCTTCAAGCTCATATAAACCACCTTCTTTGGAATTCCATCTTCAATATGAGCCCAAAGCCCTCGGTTTTTCAACACACTTGTGTAGCCCTGGGTATATCGGGACTCCCGTCCCGTCCTGTCCTGCTCCTGTCCCGTAATTCCTGTCTCTTTTGGGAATGAAAAATTATAATTTCCCATTCGGGTCCAAAAATAAGATCTAAACGGGTAAGGGAAAGGGTCGAGAATGGGTTCGAGAATTTCCTAAATTCCCGTTGGGTATTTGTTTACTTTAACAAAATTCTAAAATATATTAGATTCAAATATTAAGTATGTTACAAATAGTTAAAATCAAGCCTATAATAATATTTATCTTAAATTTTTTAGAACTTTACAATGAATACAAATGATTTAATATGTATATACTATTCGTTTTGGTAAAAAATAGTAATGTTTGGTCATTTAGTTACAAATTCTAACACTATAATTTTATATTTTTATGTATTGAAAATCAGTATATCGTTTATACATTGTTATTTTTGTTATATTGATTATATAATTTATAATAATACTCTTATTTTTTTGTTTACTCGTATTTTTCAAATTATTTTTCGTACATATACCACAATTTCCCGATTTAGTAAAACTTTGGGAATACTTCAGTAAGTAAATTTTGAGTCCCAAAATTCCCGTACCGTTTCCGATTCCTGGAATTCTCGTCCCGTTTTGTAACGGGAATTATTTGGGAAGTAAATCTAATTTCCCGAACTAACCATTCCCGACCCATTCCCGTAATTTCCCGTCTCTTTTCCCGTTATGCCCAGGCCTACACTTGTGACCGTCCTTGACCATAAGAGGTAGTTGGAACCCTTAAGAGTCACTTGGACACCCAAAAACTTCATATTATCCATTTTGGTTAGAGAGAACATTCTATTACCCGGCGGACAAAAGAAAAAGCTTCAAGAACAACAATAGAGGTTTCTCTAAAAACAACAAGATCCAGGGACCTTAGAGAGATTAAAGACTAGCCTAGGATGAACCTAGCTCTGATACCATAAAATATTTCAAGAAAGAAAGAGATTTTGTGGATTACAGAGATTGAAGAGAGTTTGAGAGAATTTCGGGAGAGAGAGAGAGTTGCAGAACCGAGAGAGATTATGGAAAGATTTTATTTTCTCTTGATTTATAATGAGTAATAAGATCTCCTATATATACATGTGATCAGTTCTAGGGTTTACATACAAGAATAAATAAAATAATACATACACACTAAAGGATCTCGTGACTCTTCTATAAGAGGAAATATTCGGCTTTCACCAATCTAAATGGTGAAAGTGACAGCACCTAACTGTTGTCTTCTCATTCCTATGCCTACATGTGACTTTGAACACCTCCAAACGGTCAGATTTGAGCTGATTGTAAAGTGTGTTTGGATACACACATTATTTTGAATTAATTCATGTGTTTGGTTACACACAAACTCATTCCTCCTTTGGTTACGTGTGAGTCTTACTTGTGGCTCAAGTAAAGCTTCCTTGACTCACACTTAACCTATCTATCTCAATAAAGAGCACGCTGATCTAACTAATGAGTCATCTTTGAATTCGACTCAAGCACAGGAGGAGAATCGCGAAGAAACTCGCGATACTACTAATCTTCCCGCACCACCTCTGGAATCAGCGTCGATTGAAACTTTACAGCGCAACCTGATCACATAATATGTAGCTTCCGATCGAAGAAACGTAGAAAGGTTTGATAGGATCGAATCTCGGATGAACGAGAGTAGTCTTCCAGCGATGCAGATTAATAGGTTGCATGGAGAAATACTAGCCAGCACAAAGGAACCTATTCGGAGGAGCCTCGAGTCTGCAACCAGCACACGTCCTAGTACCAGAACATTCTACGATGGATAGCATACCTGGCCTAAAAATTTAGTAAGGGAGTATTGACGGTCTCTGAGGAAGAAACTCAGAAGTTTAAGGCGCAAAAATGGAAAGAAGCCGAGTTACGTGAAGCAACTTTCAAGGTAGCAGGTACGAGTAGTGATTCCCTAGAAACAACAAAGAAATAGAAACCGGTAGGGGCCACCCCCGAGTGTGGTGACCCACAAGTTATTGTTATCGTAATCATGGGTGGATTACAGTTCTGCGATGATACTATCCGTTCAATAAGAAAGGATGAAAAGAAACTTGTCGCTTCAGTTAACATAGAACCATCAGGGGAGAGTATGCGGACGATAGACTCAGAAATAACATTCACAGCTAAGGATGTTAAAAGAGTTAGTTTTCCGCACAATGATCCGAAAATGGTCAAACTTCAAGTTGCCGACTGTGATGTCTCACGAATTCTTATCGACACTCGAACTTCTGTAGATTTGATCTTCAAGGAGACATAAGATAAGATGGCATTGCCAGATGCTCAACTTAAACCTGCAGACAGAGCTTTGACCACATTTGATGGAAGCACAATTAACGCAATCGAAACAGTGAAATTAGCAGTCTGAGTTGCGGGAATTACACGGTGGATTAAGTTACTCGTTGTAGATAAACCACCACTACAACATGATCCTAGGAACATCTTGGATACACGCGATGAAAGCTGTTCCATCCAGCCATCATCAATATGTTAAAATTCCAACAAGTGAAGGAGTTTACACAATTAGAGAAGATCAAAAGATGCCTAGAACTTGCTTCATCACCGAGTTAAAGTTACAAAATAGGTCATGCTTGATCACAACATCAGTAGGAAACAAAGAATTGTCAGAACCTCCTGCTCTCAAAAAACTAGATCAATAAACTGTAGAACTCGTTAACATCAACCTGACAGATTCGTCAAAGTTTGTTAGCATTAGGGTCGACTTGAGCAAACCAATCAAAGACAAATTGATTCAACTCCTGGAGAAGAATGTGACAACGTTCGCATGAACAGCAAGTAACATGCTCGAAATCAACATGGCGATTACAAGTCACATGTTGAATGTCGATCCGACATAAAAGCCGATCAAGCAAAAACAAAGGAAGTTAGGGGCAAAAAGAAAAAATGCCATAATTGACGAGGTTAAAAAGCTAACTGAAATCGGATCCATTACCAAAGTTCAATATCCAGAATGGCTAGCCAATCCGGTAGTCGTCCCAAAGAAGAACGGAAAGTGGCGAGTCTATGTCGACTTTACCGACTTGAACAAGGTTTGCCCCAAAGATAGTTTCCACTGCCAAAAGTCGACCAAATTATCGAGGCAACCACAAGCACAAACTCCTTTCGTTTATGGACACTTTCTTAGGATATAACCAGATTCTAATTCACCCTGACAATATGGAGAAAACTTCGTTCATCACAGAATGAAGAACTTATTGCTATAAATTCATGCCATTCGAGTTGAAGAATGCATGAGCAATGTATCCGCGGTTGGTGAATAAGATGTTTGCCTATCAACTCGGACAAACAATGGAAGTATACATAGATGACATGCTGGTTAAGTCGTTAAAGGCATAAGATTATGTTAATCATTTGGCCCGTTGCTTCCAAACATTGAACGAGTTTGGGAGAGTTCCTCGGATACATAGTCACTCAGAGGGTTATTGAAGCCATCCCAAAATAAGTCATGGCAATCCAGGAGCTACCTTTTCCGAAAATAAATGTGAAGTACAAGGCTGATAAATCATATAGTAGCCTTAAATCATTTTATATCCCGCTTAACAGATAAGTGCCTCCCATACTACAACTTGCCGCGCTGAAATAAGGATTTCATGTAGGACGAGACTTGCAAGAAGGATTTTTCCGAATTGAAGGCATATCTTTTAACACCACCAATTCTTGTGAAAGCCAAAAGTAGAGAGCCCTTGTACTTGTACATTGCAGTTTCTACGTCGGCAGTAAGCAGCGTGCTAGTTTGAGATGATAGAGGAACCCATCACCTGATCTATTATATCAGCAAACCCTTGGATGGAGCTAAATTGAGATACTCGACTACGGAGAAACTCGCGTTAGAAATAGTCACCTTAGCGAGAAAGTTCTCAAACTTTTGTGCTAAATGGAAAATCTGAGTAAGTAAGTCAACTCCTCAAAACCCACAAGGAAAGAAATAAGCAGAGGCGACGAATAAGCAAATCCTTGACGGTCTCAAGAAAAGGCTTTCAGAGAAGAAGGGAAGTTGGGCATCCGAGTTGGATGGGGTGTTACGGTCACATTGGAGTACGCCTAGATGCTCAACTAAAGGAACTCTATTTTCTCTTTCTCACGGGATGGAAACAATGGCCCCAACTGAGATAGTTGTATTGACTTTGCATTCCCGAAGACAAAAGTTCCAATAATGATGCTATGGAAATGGTATTGACGACTTGGAAGAGGAACGCGATGAAGCACTTCTCCGAGTATAAAACCACCAACAACAAGCTGCAAAGTACTACAATAAGATAGTATGTGGAAGACACTTTACGGTAGGAGATGTCAAAAAATGTTTTAGAACACAGCTGAACTTAACGCATGAAAACTCTGTGCCAATTGGGAAGGGCAATATATCATTTACGAGATTATGAAACTAGGAGTTTACAAGATCGCTACTATGGATGGAGAAATGATTCCTTGAAGCTAGAATTCCATCAATATGAAGCGATACTACTACTGAAGACTGACCAACTCTGCAAATTAGATGCGTTGCTTGACACATCCTTTTTTATTTAAGTATCTACTGAGAACTACGTCTTGCCTTGATCCTTTCGGGGTACGTAGGTAGCCTTCGGGTCTAGCTAAAACTAAATAAAAAATTTACAAGTCCCTTCTTGGGTTCAAAAAGAAAAAAGCAAAATAAAAAGGTTACACCCTAAACCCCTAAAAGACGAGATCAGATTCTTGCAAAAACAAAAGCAAGTTATCTTGCCTTTTATCTGATTCTTAAAACCTCGCCAAGTCTAAGAAACGTATATAAGAACCTAGTTCTTATCTTCATCCAAGTCTTAAAACTGCACTGAGTCTAATCGATATTAAATTCTCATAAACGACAACACATAGTTTCGTACAATTTTACAAGATAAAAATCTCAACAAAGACAGAACATAGTTTTTGTACAGATAATCGGGAAATTCTTCCCAACAAAATTTAAAAAAAATAGTTTCCTAGGTCGAACTTCTAAGAACCTAGACTGAGTTTTGAAATCTCAGCTTTAAGAAGCTGTATAACGAAAGTTCTCTTCCTAACCAAACATGATCAAACTCTCTAACGTAGGAAGAAACTTAGCTAAATGCGCGAAAACAAGAAAAAATTTTGGGAACTAAAATTCATGAAATTGCGACTCAATTGTTTGAAAATTTTTTATTGTCGGATTATAGAAGTAATAGTCGCATTCAAATATCATGTTTCAAAATAATCCTGTCGTTTACTATACAAGAAAAGTAATTATAAAACAAGTACCGATTACAAGAATAAAAAGTTGTCAAAGAACCAAGCGGCGGTTACAAGAATTGAGACAATCACAAAGCCAGAAAAAAACAAGGAGCTTCTGGGAGTCTTCTTTCACCATCGGCTTTAGAAGCCTTGCCCACTTTGAAAACAAGGATGACCAAGTCTCTGGGAAACAGCGGTATCAAACTCTCCCTATTGACGAGTTCCTTGAAGTCGTTCATCTTGGCGGTCATCAAGTCAATAACCGCAGAAGGAATGTCAACACCCCAAGCAGAAAGTAATTAGAGAACATTTGTCGACCCAAGGAATTGGGCATACGATAAATGGGCCTTAAGGTTGCTTTCCTGATCGCTAAATTGAGCAGCAATTCGGTTAAAATGATCAGACATTTGATCGTGAAGATCCTTGAAGACCCTTTTCTTCTTAACAGACAAGGACTGACAAAGTTGAAATTCAAAATTTTCCCTTATAGAGTCCAACTCGGTTTGTAGCTCCTGAACCTTGTCGCAAACCTTCTCGGCAGACTTGAAGGCAACACCCCAATCAGACTCGGCACTGTGGAACGAGTCCAACAATGCGGCATTCTGTTCCACAAACTTGAAGATGTTCTCACGCTCTACCTTCAGCTCGTCTTTGACACGAGTGAAATCTTCCTCAGCAGCTGTAAGCCTGGACATGGCCTTCGCCACTTTGAGGGAATCTTAGCTGGCTCAGGCAGTGGGAGTCAGATTCCTCCGAATACTACTCTTCATGATGGCAATGGACCTCTCATGTTCCAGCATGATGCTGTTCAAACAACCAATAAACTGCAAGTATATCGGAAAAGCAGAAGTAAAAAATAGAAGCCAATAAGAAGAACCAAAATAGTATTCGGAAAATGACACAAACCCAAAACAGCAAGTAAAGGGCCTCTTCGTACTCCTCTTGGTTCCTCATCTGATCCGGGGAAAGAAAGCGCTCTAGACTAGTTCAAATCTGGCTCATTGGGTCCGCACATTCCGTCTGGAACTCCAGAATCGCTTAAGGAACCGCCTCTATCGGCTCCTCCAGGAGAGTAGATCCTAAGCGGATCAGTTCTCTCCCTTTTAGTAGGTCGCAAAGTTCCACGACCAGATTTAGAAGGAACTTTGATAATGTCCATCCTTGACACTTGGGAGTTTGAAATCATCAAGACCCATTTTAAAGAAGTACGAAAGAAATTCGAAGGAAGTTTGAAGTTGAAAGAAAATAGGAGAATAAAGAACAGGAATAACTAAAGGAAATCTGCAAAGTTGAAAAGTGCATGGTAAAAGAAGGAAAACACGGTATTTATAGGAATTTACCGGAAGACTAAATAGCGTCAGACAGTAATTATTACTTAGTGGGCGAAAGCCAAAACGATGGCAAGTGGTAATCATTACTTAACGGGTGGAAATTGAGGCGATTGTTTGAATAAATCAATTATAAGCTAACATGTGGACCGAAGATTCTAGATGCTGGAAAACTTCCCGACTCGGAAATTTTGCACCAAAATTTTTCGAGTCTGAGAGGAACAACTGTTGAAGGTGGATCCGAGTTTCTACTTCGGTCCACGGAAAACAATGGGTCAAATATTGAAGTAATATACTCACTGAAAGCATCGAAGACTCAACTCGGATAGCTTCATCAACTCGGCAACGTATCTTCTCGAAAAATGTCCCTAACTTGAAGAGAAGTCGGATGACACGTTAACAAAATAAGGAAATGAAAATTTTCCTATTCCGATATGGAAAATTTCTGAAAATCTAGCATGAATCTTCTAGATACGATCTTATCAAGAGAATTGTAAATCTTCTTTTATTCTATCTATTCTGTAACCGCCTCTATATTCTATAAATAGAGGAACAGATCCTTCGAAAAGGAGTTCGGCTTTTTGATACATATTAAGCTAATAAAGAACTCTCTACTCGGCAATCATCTTTCTCGTTTTAGGGTTTAACTTTTTTGCTCCAAATCCATTTCTTTTTCTTCTTTGATTCTCCTAGATTTTAAAACGTTGAAGTTCATGTTCAAGATCAAGTTTTTAATTATATTTCTAATGCCATATTAAGTAATCTCCACAGTCCGATTTTGAGTCATATTTGGTGAGGGTTTATGATGCATGTAGGATAAATTTAGTCAAAGCGGCTCTAAGCAAGATCACACTCAATACCCAATGAAATATACAAATAATCATTCTGCTGATAAAGATTCAAGCAGCAATACGAAGTTGAAGGAAGGAAGTACTCTCTTTCTTTTTTTTTGTCAAGCACCAATACTCTCTCTTATCTATTGTTGTGATTTTGTGAATGTGTCTCACTGTGAGTGTCAATCTATCAATAACATATATCATCTTTGAATGCCTCTAATATTATTATGTTGTAGAACCAATTTTAGTATTTATTATTTCTTCACATTATAGATGTTTTTTGTGGTCTCTGTATTTGTTTTCATTAATGTTTTGCCAAGCGATTTCACACAGGATTCAGGGATTACTTCTTCTAAATAATAAATTATTAAGATTACTTAAAATATTTCTACTAATCGTACCGTATCTCAAATAGAATTGGATCTTAATCCCATCTGTTATTTTCATGCACAAATGGAATTGAATTTCACTGCCTGGTCTAGTTACAAGCCATGGCTCTTTTTCCTTCTCTCCTTGAATTTTGATTTGGTTGTATGAAATTAAATCGATGAAGAAAAAAAATAGAAGAAGAGAAGAATTAGTCGTGTAAAGAGAAAACAATGGAAGAGAAAATAAAATTCCCGCAATTCTATAAATTATGGATTTCACAGAATCAAGGATAAAGTAAATAGATGTTAAATGCCACAACTAAATAGTGTTCAACATCTTACCCAGTTGTTAAAGTTGACTAATGTGAGATTAAAAGTGGCAAAGTCAACAAGCCTGGTCTCGTTACATGCAATGGCTCTTTCTCCTTCTCTCCTTCAATTTTGATTTGGTTGTATGGAATTTAATCGATGAAGAAGAGAGGAATTAGTCGTGTAAAGAGAAGATGATGGAAGAGAAAAGAAAAATTCACAATTCTAAATTTCGACAATTACGCGTGACTTACACGCGCGGCTCTGAGGCGAAAATTTCAGCGATTTCTCGACGTTCTCTTGGCCGATTGCGGTGGTTCTTTACGGTGGTTTTGCGGCGAGTTTCTGGCGATTCCGGCCTTTCAGTTTTTTTTTGCTCCCTCCTCTCTCGGCCTCTATGGCCAATTCTCCACCGATGATAGTTCCTCCTCTATTTTCGGATCTGGAATTTCCTACTTTGTAGAAAACTCCTTCTACTTTGGATGGTGTCGCTCATGATTCATCGCTGTCTATTGCTGGATCTGGTTCACATCTAGCTCCGAGTTTGACTATTGATTCGATTTCTCATCTTTCTGAGGTTCCGATTATGAAATCAATCTCACCATCGGTCAATATTGTTCCGGATTTGGAACTTGTAGCTTCTCCTGCTAAAGAAGATAATCATGTGACTTGGTCTTCTACTACTCGAATTACATCTTCCTCTACTATGACCGGTGGTTTCTTCTTATCATAATGGTGTTGTTTCAGTAAACATTCCAAATTCTGTGCTTAAGGATTCTACTCCTCTCTGGACCAACTGTGTTATTGGGCACTTCATTGGGGATGCTCCTCATATTGGCTCTGTACATGCTACTGTCAACCGCATCTAGCAAAATGCAAGGAAGGACTTGAAGATTTCAGCTACTTTTATTAAGCCAACTGCTGTTCTCTTTCGTATTGATGATGATGTGATCAGAACCCGTGTTCTTCGCTAGCAGTTTTGGTACATTGGGGATAAACCTCTCATCGTGCAAAGCTAGTCTTCGGAAACCTCATCTCTATCTCTTGAACTAACTTCTTTACCTATTTGGGTTGATCTAATTCAGGTTCCAGGTTATCTATTTTCTTCCAAAGGAACTAGCTATTTCGCTAGTCACATTGGTAAACCTGTTCGACTGCATCCTTCTACTGAAAAATGTCTGAGATTAGATATTGCTTGTGTTCTGGTTGAAGTGAATTTGGAAAATGAACTTCCTAAATCCATTTCTGTTGCTGAGGGTTTGCATCCTGCTTCTCAGATTATGATTTCATATCCATGGCTTCCCCCGAAGTGTGATCTTTGTAAAAAATGGGGTCATAGCTCCGAGAAGTGTTTGTCATCTGCTCCTGCCATGCTCCAGCAAACCACTAATCCTCTGTTGAACGCTTCTTCTTCAAGAAATATCATTTCTCCTAATGCGACAAATTCCCTTAATATGGCTTTTAATCCTACAAGTCATAATAAACTTACAACTACTGCAGTTGGTGATTCTTTGAAGACTCCTCAAACATTAAATTCTACTACCACTCTTGGGATTACTAAGGATATGTCGACTAATACTTTGATGAATGTACCTGCCCTTGAGGAGTCAACCCAGCGGATGTTTGCTTTAATCCCACTAGTGGTGATCAATTGATTCGGCCTACTCCTCGGGAATCTGGTGATGGTTCCATGTCTGTTGACTGGACCACCATCAGAAAACCAGGTCTTTCTTTTTCATCTTATATAAAGCCTTCTATAATTGTTTCGAATTCTGATAGTAATGCATCTCCTTTTTCAGGTTCTCCTTCCTGTTTTCAGGTTCTGAAATCCTTACAAGAGGAGGGTGAGATCCTTGAAGTTCATGATGAACTCCCTCTTTCTTCAAACCAAATGCCACAATTATCTGCTGCTATCCAAGATCCTACTATTGCAACCATTCTTCATGAGGCTAAGCAAGACTCTCGAATTAAAGCTAAAAGTATCAGAAAATCCTCTCGAATTCCTATCAGCAAATCTCTAGATTTTCCTACTGTGACTGCTCCTTCTACTTCGAAGAAAGCCTCTGTTAAGAAGTAATGACTTCTTTTTTCAGTTGGAATGTGCGTGGATTCAATAAGCCACACAAACACACTGCTGTCAGAAGCTGGATTAATGAGTTTTCTCCTCTTTTTGGTTGTATTCTTGAAACAAGAGTGTTTGAAGATTGTTTCTCCACTATTCTGAAATCTTGTGCTCCTTTATGGAATGCTATTTCTAACTATGATCCCCATCGATTGGGAAGAATCTGGTTTTGTTATTCTAATGCTGTTCAGGTCAGACTTTTGGACAAATCTTTCCAACATATTTCTTGCGTTGTTATGGTGGTTGCTTCTGGTTTTCAATTCATTTGTACTGCTGTCTATGCGTATAACTTTGCAAGTGATAGACGGGTCCTTTAGAACACTTTTTCTGCTTCAAACACTGCTTACTCTCATCTTGCTTTGCCGTGGATTTTATTGGGAGATTATAATGAGATTCTTTCTCCTTCAGAACACTCAAATCCTCTTACTACTTATGATTCTGGGATGTGTTTCTTTCAAACTTTCATCTCAGGTAATGATCTTACAGACTTACCTCATGTTGGTCCTCTTTATACTTGGAGTAATAAAAGATCTCTTGACCCTGTTGCAAAGAAGCTTGATAGGGCTTTGGTAAACTCTTCTTGGCTCTCATCTTTTCCTCACTCTTATGCGAGTTTTGAAGCTAATGGTATCTCTGATCACTTCCGATGCTTGATTAGATTATCTTCCCATGTCTCGGGTAATCCAAGGCCTTTCCATTTTTTCACATTTTTGGCTACTCATCAGCAATTTATCCCTCTTGTTGCTGCTTCTTGGTCTTCCTCTGCTCCGTTATATCACTCGCATGCTGCACTTCACATTTTTCATAAAAAGCTGAAGCTTTTGAAGCCAATTCTTCGGAATCTGAACAAGACTCAGATTGGGAATATCCCACTTAGAGCAAAAAATGCATTTTCTGAATTGTGTTCTGCGCAGGAACATGCTCTCTCAAATCCCTTCACTGCTTCTTTTACTACAATTGCAGATGCTTCCTCTCGTTGGCATCATGTTGCCTTTATTGAGGAGCAGTTTTTCAGGCAGAAATCTAGGATTAAATGGCTTAAAGAAGGAGATCATAATACAGCCTTTTTCATCGAGTTACGCAGACCCGTAATGGTCGCAATGCTAGTCTCCGTATTCAGTCATCTTCTGGACATATTCTCACTGATTTGACGGAGATCAAGCATGAGGCTGTAAGTCATTTCTCAAAATTCCTTCAACTGAATCCTCCTGTCTCACATCTGAACCTATCTTTTCTTATTGATTATACTTGTCCAACTGACTTGGCTTCTACTTTGGTGGCTGAAATAAGCATTGAGGAAGTTACTTCGGTTGTGTTCTCTATGCCCTCAAACAAAGCTCCGGGACCTGATGGTTTTCCCGTTGAGTTTTATAAAGCTGCTTGGAGTATTGTTGGACATGATTTTGTTGTTGCTGTACAGTCGTCTTCATGTTCTGTTTTTTACCGAAAGGGGTCAATGCTACAGCTATTACTCTTGTTCCAAAGCACGATGATGCCATCTCTATGAGAGACTATAGGCCCATTTCTTGTTGCAACTTCCTTTATAAGGTCATATCAAAAAATTTAGCCAACCGCCTCAAGAAGATACTTCCGGATGCTATTTCACTTAATCAGAGTGCTTTTATAAAGGATTACCATAGATCTTCTATCTCATCTTGTTGTGCTATTAAATTTGACATAGCGAAAGCTTTCGATACAATTAACTGGGGTTTTGTTGTTTACGTTCTTACAGCCATGAATCTTCTAGATCTATTTATTCGTTGGATATACTTGTACATTTCTACAGCCTCTTTTTCAGTGTCTATCAACAGTGATTTAGAGGGTTTTTTTCCGAGTGCACGTGGAATCCGACAGGGCTGTTCACTATCTCCCTACATCTATGTTATCATTAACGACGTCCTCTCCAAGCTCCTAAATCAGGCGGCAATATCATCTATATTTTCTTACCATCCTTTTTGCAGGGAGGTTAAACTCACTCACCTAAGCTTCGCGGATGATATTACTGATGGCTACTTTCATTCAATTCAGGGAGTTCTCTCTATTTTGGACCAATTTGGAACTGCTTCTGGTTTGCACATCAACATAGACAAGTCATCAATTTTTTATGCTGGTTGTAACCCCTCTGCTATAATTCCTACAGGTATTCCTACTGATTCTTTACCCATTCGTTATTTGGGTTTACCTCTTACGACTAAATCCATGACTTCCGCGGATTATGCTCCGCTCATCTCTAAGATCAGATCTCGTCTAATGTCTTGGGCTTCTAAGTCTTTATCCTATGCTGGTAGATTGCAGTTGATATGTTCGGTGATTCATAGTGTTATCAATTTTTGGTGTGCATCGTTTCAGCTCCCTTCTAAATGCCTCAAGGAGATAGAAGGTCTTTGTGCTGCATTTCGATGGTCAGGTTCTCCCAATATTACGACTAAAGCGAAGGTTTGTTGGTCAGATTTATGTCGTCCTCGTGAGGAAGGAGGTCTTGGCATAAGGTCATTAAAAGATACATCTCGGGTTTACTCATATCATTTGATCTGGCGTATTTTGTCATCTCATAAATCTCTTTGGATAAATTGGATCAAGCAGCATCTCCTTCGTTCTGCCTCATTTTGGGATCTTAAGACTGGTACTAAAGGCTCTTGGGTCTGGAAAAAACGATTCAAGCGTAGATCTGAAGTTTATAATTTTGTGAGTGTTGATTTACATTCTGGATCACAAGCACATTTCTGGTTTGACAATTGGTGTGGAGTAGGGAAACTTATTGATCTAGTTGATGATAATGGCTTCTGATCCTTTGGTCTTCATCGTTCCATCACTGTTGCTGCTGCTTTTGAGGATACTTCTTGGCAAAACTATGCTGTTCATCGTCAGTTTCCTCACATCTTAGATATTATATCTCGTTCCCAAACTCCAAACCCAAGTTCTGGTCAAGACTGCTACCTTTGGAAACATTGTACTGATACATATCGTCCTTCTTTCTCTTCTCACTCAACCTAGAATTTGATTCGACAACATGGAACTAGAGTCTCTTGGTTTCGCCTTGTTTGGTTCACACAAAGCATTCATCGGCACTCCTTCATTACCTGGTTGGCTATAAAAAACAGACTCTCTACTGGGACCAGAATGTGTTTATGGGGTCTTAATCAATGCTGTGTGTTTTGTGGTGATGCTAATGAATCTAGGGAGCACTTATTCTTTATGTGCTCATACAGTTCTTCTATCTGGTCAGCTCTTGGTAGTCGAATTTTTGGTGATTCTTTATCCTCAGATTGGTCTGCAAATGTTTCTATCCTCTCAGGTTCTCACTTCTCTCATTTGGACAGAATCCTAGCTTGTCTTATTTTTCAGGCATCTATCTACCATGTGTGGCGTGAGAGAAACTCAAGAATTCATGGAAAGCCTTGGACTGCTGCTATTGTTGTTGCTTGTGCAATAGATAAGCAAATTCGAAACCGAATTCACTCTCTTCTTTATGTTTTTCCCTATAAACTTCATCTTCTTCTTCAAAGATGGCTAGAAGTTAGGCCTTTTTAATTGATTCTTTATTTGTTTCTGGTTATGGTTTTTAATCATGGTTGTATATAAACTCTCTTTTTGTTGAATATAATTTTCACATTTCAACAAAAAAAAATTCACAATTCTATAAATGATGGATTTCACGAAATCAAGGATAAAGTAAATATATATTTAATACCGTAACTAAAATAGTTCAAAGGAACTTTTAATGGGAATATGCGTTAGGATTCTGATCTTTTAAAGGAAATAAAGAGAATAACTGAGAGAAAGAATGTCGCATTTCTTTGTATTGTGTGTGTGAATATGTGAAAAATTTGGTTTCTTTTTGGAGACCTCCCCCTCTATTTATAAACAATAGAGGAGGTTACAACTGAATCGAAAATTGGAAATATTATATTTTGTTTAGATTTGATGTTATCTAAAAGATTCTTGCAAGATTTTCAAAAAATATCCCAAATCGGAATAGGAATATTTCCATTTCTTTATTTAATGACATGTCGGTCGAGTTCGTCTTGTTCTTAAACACGGCGAGTTATTGAGAAGAGATTTTTCAGATTGACATTGATTAGGCGAGATGGCCTCTTAACTGTCTTTCCGAGTTTATGACTTGGAAGTTTTCTAGTGTTGATTGTTACCGTAGACCGAAGTGGGATCTTAGATCCACTTCCAACAATTAACCCCCCAGACTCGAAAAATTGTCCTGGAATTTCTGAATCGGAAAATTGAAGTGCTTCTACATCTTTGGTCCAAGTGTTGCTACATCACGGTTTGACATGCTACTTGTAGATCATCATTATGCGTCATTTCTGCTTCTAGTAAATTCTTTTGAATACTTCATTCTGCTATTCATTTTTTACCTTCATCCGAGTTGCAAATGTAACTTCTCTATACTTTTTCTTTCTACTTTTGTGCCGAGACACGACTCTTTTATTATCCACTTGTTTTTAACTGATTTTGACAAGATAAAAAAGACAAAAATCGAGTCTGATCTCGAGTCTAGGACTGAGAGTTCATCGTTTGATCCCTCTATGTCTTCTAGGGATGTTAGCAATAGAGAAGCCGATATATTAGCTGGAGGTGGCAATGCCGAGTTGAATTCGTTGGCCAATCTAGAGCTGCTCCTCATGTCCTTTCATTTACACCAGTCCTGAGGAACTATTTTGAGACTTTGGATAGGTGGCACAATTTTCTTGATGTTCGTCCGACAATGATTACCTAGAAGAAGTTACAGAAAGTCTTTGACTTGTGCCTGATTATGAGGAGCATTGATGTTCAGATCTTAGATCCTGAAGATAGGCCATGGACTCCCCCAGATGGTTTCGTGGCAATTTATGATTGGTGGTTCACGGAGGCTATGATGTGGCTTCCAATTCCAAACCTTCTTTTAGAATATTGCTTTGCCCGGAAGATTACAATGTCTCAATTCCAATGTTCTGGGATAATGAACGTTCTCGCCACTTTGATTCTCGGATTGAGTCGGGGGTTGAGATTACTACTCATATTTTTGAAGATATGATGACTTTCTGCAAGAGCAAGCCTCCTAAGGAACATTCTTCGTTAAGGCTAAATCAGACTTTTGTTTCTTAGATGATGTTACTTCTAAAGTTACGAATTGGAAAAATTGTTATTTCTTTGCTCGCTCTAATGCTCGCCTTTGCTAGTGACCGTCTATGCTTTGGAATTGTTTGGGTGAAGAAACTCGGTAGATTTTAGGCGTCTGCGTACTTAGCTTCTAATTTTGCTGACTTAGATACATATAATTGTTTTTTCATTTTCTTGTTGCAGGGAAACATTCCTCATCTCGCCTTCTTGTTCCAAATTACCAAGATCTGGTAGATAAGCTTCTCGAAGTTCCTCGAATTAGCTGGAAAGATTGCCAACTGATCTTCTCAACAGAATAACTTCTCACCTTTCAAAAGGTAAATTTCTCTCAAGAGATAATGTTTCTTGATCGCTTTAGACTTTGACTGTTGTCTTTCTTCGTAGGAAATCTTCAAGTCGGAATGGGGATCGAAGACTTTATTATGCCCGATGTTATGGGTGGCCTCGATGCCATCCTTGATAAAGTCTTACCTCAGTCTTCCGAGACTGAGGTACTTCCAATTGGAGTTTCTCTTCCTCAATCGGGTGAAATTGCAAAGATAGAGCATCTCTAAGTTGCCAAGACTACTAGGACCAAGTTGAGGGGTCCCAAGATGGATGACCCGGCTCTAATAGCTGTGGTCGGACCCAAAGATAAGGTCGACAAGGGTTCTAAGGGTTCCCCGTCTTCGAAGAGGAAGACGAAAAACTTGGCTAAAGCGTAAAAACCTTCAGGTGAGGAGACAAGTTCTCCAACTATAGTCTCGGATTCTCCAAAAAATAATTCTGAGAAGAAGAAAACAAAGCTCGATGCTAAGCAACCAGGTAAACCTTCCAAGTTCTCTTTCGCTAAACGCTTGAACGACAAGGTGATCAATTGATGGTATCAGGTCACCTCCTACCTTAGAAATTATGAAGAAAGCGACTGCTAAGCACAAGGAGCCTGCCCCCTGGTTGAGGCGCCTTAGGGCAAGAAAGCCAAAGCTGTAGGTGACTTCATTTCTAATTATAGCTTTAAGGAATTGATCCCTATTATGAATTGTGGGACATAAGGTGCCGAGTTGATGCGTTATCTCAAGAACACTCTTGAAATACTTCCTTCTCCTGCTTAAATGCTTGACAAGAAGGTGAACAAAGAAACAGCTATGGCGTTATTCTTGGTTACTCCTTGACTTTGTCTTTCTTGCTATTACTTTCAGAGTTTCGGACTTATGCTCACAAATTTCCAGTTCATTGCCCAATTAGATTAAGTTCTCCTTTGTTGTGAGAAGTCCTTGGTTGCTGTAGCCGAGAATTCCTGTAAGTTTAACGAGATGGCTGATCGTGCAGGGAAGTCTCACTTTTAGGAGATTGAGGCGCAGACTGAACTCGCTCAGATAAGTGGCGAGTTAAAAGCAGAGCAAAAGAGGTCCCTCAAGCAGGATGAAGAGATTTTTGATCTTAGAGATTCTTTGGAGTCTGCCGAAGAAGATCGACGTGTTGCTTTTAAAGCGATCGAGGAGGCCAATTCCGCTATTTTGTCGCTCCAGGTTGACTTGGATGCGATTAAAGGTAAATTCAATTCTCGTTTATATGGTGTTGTTGCCTTGGAAAAGTTGGAAATTTACAAGGATTTGTCAGGTTGCCTATCTGGTCGGTTTGAGAGGATTTCGCCTAGATTCAAAGATCTTGAGGCCAGCCTAGAAGCTCTTCTTGCGTATGCCCAGTTTCTTGGGTGTGATATTTTGCTCCAGTCCCTTTTAAGGAGGAAGATGCAGATTGATTTGTCTTTGATCACATTTGGGCTCCAAAATCTGGTTAAGGCTAAAAAGGTCGTTGAGAAGGAAGTCATCACGAATCTGCTATTTGATGATCTGACTATTCCAATTTTTGAAACTGGAGAGTCCTCAAAGCATTAGTCCTGCGTGAAGTCTTTGCACTTTAGGCTGACCCGAACGAGGTTGCTGCTCCCTAGACTGAAGATTGTCCTAAGGTTAATATACAAGATTATGAACTCGTCACTGTCTTGATTCGGGGTTTCAACCAATATGGCTCAAACGATGATGTTGTTTTTCTAAAGGTTATTGACGAGGAGAAGCCAGATGAAGTGGAGCATGATGGCAATGAGTTGGTCAAGACTGATGAATAACCTAGGCCTTTTCCTTCACTTTTCTTTTTGTTGTTAAAAATGATCCCATTTGCTGGGAATTCTGTAAAAACTTTTGGCAAGATGAATGCAAAAGAAGTAGGCTATTTTTCCTTGTTATTCAATTCATACGGAGTTATATATTTTTTTTAACTAGAGATTAGTTTTAAGTGGTAGATGAATATTGAGTTTCGAAATAGAATATGTGCAAAGCTAAGTTTCACACTTAGAAGCAAAGATAAAGCTCTTAGACTTGAACTGTCGAGAACTCGATCTTGGTCAAAGGAGTTGTGAGAAATAAATCTTGATTTTTTGTGAGAACTAGATGTCGGTTTCAAATGTGAGAATTAGATTTTGACTTAGAGAGAATTTGATCTTGGTTTGGTATGAGAATTAGATCTTGTAGAAAGTTTTGTGAGGTTAAGCTTAGTGAGGTTTTAAGACTTGGCTTAAAAGCGAGAATTAGATCGCGTATAAAGTTTAGCGAGGTTAGTCTCAGCCAGATTTTAAGACTGAGATTAAAAATTAGAACTAGATCTTGTATAAATTTTAGCGAGGTTAGGCTCAGTGAGATTTAAGACTCGACTTAAAAGTGAGAATTAGATCTCGTACTTATGAGAAAATGGTCCCAGTTTAGGTGTGAGAATTGGATCTCATAGTTTGAGGATAGTCACATTGTTTTGGCAATTAGTAAGAGTTGATCTCAAAAGCTCTTTTGTACGAGTTATACTTTGGTGAGATTTTAAGCCTCAGCTTAGTACGAGCAAGCTTTTAAGACTTGGCGAGATTTAAGACTCGGCTTAGGTTGTGCAAAGTTTTAAGACTCGGCTAAATATGAGCAAGAATTTAGGATTCTAAAATATTTCAAGGCTCGGCTTAGGTTATACGAGGTTTTAAGATTCAGCTAAATACGAGCAAGATTTAAGGACTCAGCGAGGTTTTAAGACTCGAAATAGAGAGTAGGATCTCAACCTTTTCGAGAGATTTTAAGACTCGATGAAAGTTTTGCGAGGTTTCAAACTCGGTAAGATTTTAAGATTCGGCTAAGAGAGTAGGATCTCAACCTTTTTCGAGTGATTTGAAGATTCGTTGAAAGTTTTGCGAGGTTTCAAATTCGGTGAGATTTTAAGACTTGGTTTGGAGAGTAGGCTCATAGTCTTAATGAAATATATATAGATTTCTTTTTTTTCTTTTTTTTTTCTATATACGCGGCGTGATATTATTTTTATTAAATTTTAGCTGTACCCGAAGGCTACCTACGTACCCCATAAGGATCAAGCCAAAACGTAGTTCTGATTACATAGTTAAAAAATTTGAAAGGCATCAAGTAATGATGCCAAAAGGCGCCCAGGTGGCGCGACTTAAGTATAATAACGTTTCAAGTTGATAAAAATTCAAGCTTCATGGAATCATCTCGCCTTCCATCGTTGCGAGCTTATACACGCTCCATTTGACAATTTTGTAAATTATGTACAGCCCTTCCCAATTGGCGCCGTGTTTTCCTGCATTAAGTTCATCTATGTTCTTGATCACTTTTCGCAGAACAAGGTCGACATACCTTTTTGTTATAGTTCTTTGCGGCATGCAGTTGGTAATTTTGTACCCAGAGTAATGCTTTGTCTCAAACTTCTTCAAACTCTTTGAGGTTGGTTTCCATCGCATCGTTGTTTTGGTCCTCATTTTCTGGGGAATGCATTCTTCATAAACTCGGCTTGCTTGCTTTTGCGGAAGATAATGCTTATATTCCATAGGATAGAGAGAAAGGGTTTGACCTGTTGATCGTCTCAGAGTTGTTTGATGCGACCATAGTACGCCATCTAACTCATCCACCCAAAAAACCTTCTTTTCTTTGAGGCATTTCTTGAATCCATATATAATTTGCTTGTTGGTGGCTTCATCTTGTTTGTTACCTTGCGGGTTTCATGTAGTTGACTTGCTAACTCTTATGTTCCATTTTCCACAGAAGTTTGTGAATTTGACCAAGATGAATTAGGACCCATTGTCTGTGACAACGTAAAGTAATCCACAGCGACAGACGATATTGTTCCAGATTAACTTGACCACATCTTTTTCCTTGATATGAGAGAAAGCTTCTACTTCGACCTACTTGGAGAAGTAGTCCATCATGACAAGCATAAACCATTTTTGCTGAGAAGAGGGTAATTGCTCAACTATGTCCATTTCCTAGCGCATGAATAGATAAGGGACTATTGATGCGAGACTGGACCTCTTGGAATCAACTCAATCAATATATTCAAGTGAAGGCAGTTCGAGCGAAGCTGAAGAGCTGTAAGAAGATGCAACTCAAGCACCAGACTTGACCATGACGAGAGCGAGTGAAAACATGGAGCTTACAGAGGAGGAGATCATGCATGTACCTGCTGGAGCAATAGCAAGATCAATGACCATACTCTTCAACAAGGCAATTGGAGGACGCATTGATCGGATTCAAGTGCAAGAAGAAGTTTGTCTAAGTTTAACCACATCGCTTTTGACTTACATTCAGCAAATGGGTGAGTAGTTCATTTGTACTCTTTTTGTCTTAGTTGGATTTGTCAGAATCGGTTTTCAAACTAAGTTTAATGAGGCAATTGGATTTTTCATTACAATAGATTCATTTATTGAATTAGAACTAGGCCCATTCTTCTTTTCCCTCTAGGGTTTTCGAGCTTCTTATCTTTGTATTGAAACTTATGTTCCAAACGTTTGTCTCTTCGACTCTTTTCTCAATCAAAAATGTTTCTGAAAATTGTTTAAACTTTTAACAGAATATCAAAGATCTTCCGCAACCTTTGTGCGACCTAATGATCCACCAAGTACAGATGATCTCTTCCTCGAGTAGGTTTGATCAAATATATCCTTGTGCTTGCTTTTGAAGTGTTTAATCTAAGAAAGTGTGTATCAAGTGGTATCAGAGCCATTTCAGAAGTTAGGTATTCAAACCTCTCTCATCTCTTATCTTTCTTGCTTCTTCAATCCATTCCTTATCTCTCATCGTTCAGTTCTGCATATTAAAAACATAAGAAAAAAACATGATTGTTTATAGTTTCTGGTTTTCAGATTGTGTGATTTTTCGAATTCACCTGTTTTTAATTCTAGAATCAATAGTAAATGAGTTTTTCTTTTCCTCTTCTCAGTCATCAATCCAATAAATTGAGATTCAATCACTAATACTGTGTTTGTGGGTTAGAACTCCAAGTAACTCTTCAGTTTCCATTAGATCTACTACTCGTTTGTGCTGATTAATCCATTAGGTTGCTAGATCATTGAAGTTATTCATCATTTTTGAATTGACTATTCATACTCTTTCAAGAAACTGCTTTAGAATTTTTGAACTTGACCTGAAATCATTTGTTGAACTGCGAGTTTTACCTAATTATTGTGCTAATTAATTGAATCAACTTTGTGTTCAAAATAGATCAACTCTAGTAGTTTGAGCTGTTGCACTAGGAGTATTTATTGGGTTTGCACTATGTCTTTTCAGGAAACGATGGAAGACCAGGTCTGCATCTCTTGGTGCCAACAAACTCCTCTTTGAAGCTGTTACTACACATATGAGCAAACTTATGGATGAGAAACTCGAGGCATATCATCAGAAAAACCAGCGAACCTCTTCGTCATATTCCAGCAAGTCTCCAAAGCGATCCAAAAGGGATAAATCAGACAAGGAGCCCTACAAGTACCTTCAGAACATGAACGAACAGACAAAGAGCTCAATAAGAGTAGTTGTAGCAGAGATAAGCTGACTGAGGAGTATTATGGCCAGATAAGTAATGTCTCTAGAAGAAGCACTAGAAGCTGTAAGAAAAAGAATGTTCTAAACCGCATGGTTGAGAATCTGAGTGGTCTTAAGATCAGAATTCCATCCTTCCAAGGCAGAAACGATCCAGATGCTTACTTGGATTGGGAGACTAAAATTGAGTTGGTATTGAATTGTGAATAATATGTGAAGAAAACAGAGTTAAAGTGGCTGCAACTGAATTCTCAGATTTTGCGTTGAGTTGGTGGGATCAGCTTGTCACCAGCCGAAGAAGAAATGGAGAATATCCAATCTGTACATGGAATAAGATGGAAATGGTGATGAGAAAGAGATTTGTGCCTCAACATTATCATATAGAACTACATCAAAAACTCAAAAGGCTCACTCAAGGGAATCGATCAGTAGAGGACTACTACCAAGAGATGGAACTTCTCATAATTCGAGATGATATATTACAAGACACAGAAGCAACAATGGCTAAGTTTTTGAGTGGACTTAATCATGACATTCAGGACCGTTTGAAGATGGAGCATTACGTTGAGATTGAAGATATGCTACACAAGGCTGTTCTGTTTGAGCAACAAATCAAGTGAAGAAGTAGCACTTGCCCTGGGTACTCGCATGTGAGGTCCTGTTAGAGAAGATAAACCTTGAGAAGCTTCAAAACCAAAGGTAGCGAAAGCTGAGACTAAGAATTCTCCAGGATCTGTTGGAACACAAATCCGACTTGAGCCTAAGCCTAGAAATAGAGAATTCAGATTTTGTAAGTGTCAAGGAAGAGGACACTATGCCAATGCTTGTCCCAACCAGAAAGTAATGGTATTGTTGCTAAATGGAGAGTATGAAACAACAGAAGAAGATTCTTCCTTTGAACCTACAATTCCAAGCACGACTGAGACTGACCACTTATAAAGCTACACCTATACAAGGTAATCTTATAGTTGCAAAAAAATTTCTAAATCTAAGTGGAAAAACAGAGGAGCAAGAGCAAAGAGAAAATCTCTTTCATACAAGGTGCATAGTGAAGGACAAGGTTTGTAGTATGATAATCTATGGAGGCAACTACACTAATGTAGCAAGTGAGACTATGGTGAAAAAGCTTGGACCAAAGGTTAATAAGCATCCAAAACCGTACGTTACAATGGCTGAGTGAGGAAGGAGAAATGAGTCTCACTAAGTAAGTGTTGGTGCTGCATCCTATTGGAGAATACAAGGATGAGGTCTTGTGTGATATTTTGCCTATGGAGGCTACTCACATATTTCTAGGAAGATCTTGGCAATCAGATAGGAAAGTGACACATGATAGCTTTACAAATCGTCACACATTTGTTCACAAGGGTGTAAAGATGATTCTGGTTCCTTTGTCTCTTCATGAAGTTTATAAAGATCAGCAGCAGCTAGTAGGAACTAGTAGAATGGATAGTAAAGGCCTCAAACAATCCAACTTCTACACCAAAGATGTGTATGTCAAACAAACGCTCTTAACTCAGTGACCTAGGTTACTCTTTGTGTTTAAAGAAGTTTTATCTAATGTTACTGAGCTTGACTTGTTTTTGCCGAGCAAGATGTCTTCTCTTTTGCAGGAATTTGATGATGTATTTCCAGAGGAAATTACTAATGGACTTCCACCAGTAAGACGCATAGAACATCAAATCGATTTCATACATGGTGCTTCTTTACCAAATAGACCAGCATATCAAACCAACCTGGTGGAAATTAAGGAGCTGCAAAAGCAAGTGAATGAGCTGCTGGAGAAGGGTCACATACATGAGATTATGAGTCATTGTGTTGTTCCTATCCTCCTCGTGTAAAAAAGATGGTAAAAATGTGCATGTGTGTTGATTGCAGAGAAATCAACAACATAACGGTTAAGTATCGCCATCCTATCCCTACACTTGATGATATTCTTGATGAGTTACATGGTTTTGTTGTCATTTCTAAGATACATTTGAAAAGTGGGTATCCTCAAATTAGGATGAAAGAAGGAGACGAATGGAAAACTGCATTTAAAATTAAGCATGGTCTTTATGAATGGTTAGTCATGCCATTCAGTTTGACAAACGCACCTAGTACCTTTATAAAACTGATGAATCATGTTCTTAGAATATTTATAGGTGAATTTGTTGTGGTTTGTTTCGAGAACATCTTAGTTTACATCAGGTCACTCAATGATCATATAGAGCATGTTAGAAAAGTGCTGGAAGTACTTAGGGATGAGAAGCTCTTTGCAAATTTTAAGAAATACACATTTTTCACAGATAATATTGTGTTTCTAGGCTTTGTTGTAAGTACAGATGATATTAAGGTTGATGAAGAAATGGTGAGAGCAATCAAGGAATGGCCAACACCTAAGAACTTAGGAGAAGTAAGGAGTTTTCATGGACTGACTAGGTTTTATAGGCGTTTTGTCAAGGAATTCAGACACATGCTGCTCCTTTCACCAAAATAATCAAGAAGAAAATCAGATTCAAATGGACTGACACACAAGAACAAGTCTTCCAATCTCTCAAGGATAATCTTATCAATTCTTCTATTTTAGCATTTCCTAACTTTAAAAAAACATTTGAAATCGAGTGTGATGCTTCTAATGTTGGCATTGGATCTGTTTTGATGCAGGAAAAAAAGCCATTGCTTACTTTAGTGAGAAACTAGGAGGAACCACACTTAACTATCCAACCTACGATAAAGAGATGTATGCACTGGTGAGGGCCTTGCAAACATGGCAGCTTTATCTTTGGCCAAAGGATTTTTTGATCCATACTGATCAAAAATCACTCAAACATCCCAATGGACAACACAAGTTTAAAAAACGACATGCTAGGTGGGTTGAATTCATCGAAACCTTTCCCTATGTAGTCCGCTACAAGCAAGATGAAACAGATTTGAGGTCAAATCCTCTTCAAGTGGGGGAGGATGATGCATGAATGGACCTCTTGGACTCAACTCAATCAACACACTCAAGTAAAGGTAGTTTGAGTAAAGTTGAGGAGCTGGAAGAAGATGCAACTCGAGCACCATACTTGACCATGATGAGAGCGAGTGAATACGTGGAACTTGCAGAGGAGGACATCATGCATGTACCTGCTGGAGCAATGACAAAATCAAGGACCAAACTCTTCAAGGCCATTGGAGGACTCATTGCTCATTTTCAAGTGCACGAAGAAGTTTGTCCAAGTCTAATCACATCGATTTTGACTTGCATTCACCAAACGGGTGAGTAGTCCATTTGTACTCTTTTTCCCTCACTTGGTTTTGTCCCAATGGGTTTTCCAACTAAGGTTTTAATGAGGCAAATGGATTACTCATTACAAGAGACCTATTTACTGAATTAGAAGCTCAGCTCATTTTCCTTTTCCTTTTAGGATTTTCGAGTTTCTTATTTTTTGTATTAAACCTTATGTTCTAAAAAATTGTCTCTTCAACTCTTTTCTCAATCAAAAATCTTTCTGAAAATTGTTCAAACTTCTAACAGAATATCAAAGGTCTTCTGCAACCTTTATGAAAACTAACAATCCACCAAGTACATATCATCTCTTCCTCGAGTAGGTTTGATCAAATATATCCTTGTGCTGGCTTCTGAAGTGTTCGATCTAAGGAGGAGTGAATCAAATATGGATGATGTTAATTCATCGGTCGGAGCATGAATTATAGGTCTGTATCGTTGATACTTCTCACATTATTTGCATACTATCCACAATCTTGTGTCATGGTCGGCCAAAAGTATCCGAGAGTACGGACTTTCTTGTCCAAGGGTCGTCCGCCTGATTGATTTCCACCAGCTTCGTTGTTAGTTTCTCTCATGATCTTTCTCGTCTTGTTGTCGTGAATTAAGTGAGTAAAGTGTCATTCATACATTGGCGGTAAAGTTTTCCATCGATTTAAGCATAAAGAGTGCGCTTTTCTTTTATTCGTCTTGCAGCCCATCTATCCTCCAGAGTTTCACCATCCAAGAAGTAAGCCAAGATTTTGTCTCTCCAATTGACAGCCTTGTCAGCGAGTGGGTCGAGATTGGAGATTGCTAAGTCGGGCTCAGCAGTCATGTCGACAATTGCCAAGACAATTTTGAAGTCTCCTTTTGGTAGTTAAATAATTGGTTTGTCGATGCTTTCTACTGGGATTATCCTTCTCTGGATTGGGTCTATTGTTGATGCTAAAGGTGCTAGAGCGTTTGCCGAAATGTTTTCTGCTCGAAGAATTTTGTTGATCTTGAACTTTTGCTCTTTAGATAGATCTTTGACAACTTTTAAATATGCCTCCATCTGATCATTCTTTGTATCGTAGATACCATTAACTTGGTTGACTATCTGTTGCGTGTCGCAATAGCATTCAATCTTAGTTGTGCCGATTTCCTTTGCGAGTCGGATCCTAGAGATTAAGGTCTCGTACTCGGCTTCATTATTAGATGCTGGAAAAGCTAGTCGGAATGACTATTCTAAAACTTCTCCGGTTGGACTCTCTAAATGAATTTCGACTCTGGATCCATGATGAGACGACGACCCATTGACAAAGCATTTCTAAATATTAGAAGTTTCGCCCGATTCTACTGAATCTAGCTCGAGAGCTAATTCAATTAGAAATCTGCCAAATACTTGTGACTTTGCGATGGTTCTTCCTTTGTACTCAATATCGAATTCGCTGAGTTCAATTGTTCATTTAGCTAATCTCCCTGAGTGGTTCGGGCTGTGCAATATCATCTTTAATGGATGGTTGGTTAGCACTATGATTGTAGGAGACTGAAAGAATGGCCTCAACTTTCTTGCCGATACGGCAACTGCTAAGGCTAGCTTCTCGGTGGATGGATATCGCGATTTTGCTCCATCTAGAGACTTGTTGATGTTGAAAATCGGAAATTGAACTCCTCAACCTTCTATGACTAAAAAGTTGCTCAATGCTGATATGAAGACCACAATATATAGGTTGAGTGGTTCAGCTTCTTCGAGTTTAGCCAATATTGGCAGAGTAGATAAATACTTTTTTAATTTGGAGAAAACATTTTCGCATTCTTTATCCTACTTGAAGTTTTTGTTTCCCTGCAAAAGTTGGTAGAAAGGAAGGCATTTTTCAGTTGATCGCGAGATGAATCAATTCAATGCGAAAATTTATCTCATTAGCCTTTGGACTTCTCGCTTGCTTTTTGGTGAAGTTAATTCCTGAACTGCTTTGATCTGCTTTGGGTTTACCTTAATTCCCCTTTGTGTAACTATGTAGTCAAGAAACTCTCCGGATGTTACTCCAAAGGTGCATTTTGCCGGGTTGAGTTTCATACCATATTCGTTCAATGTTTTAAAGCATCGTGCCAAGTGACTTACATGATATTTGGCTTTTCTTAACTTGACCAGCATATCGTCTATATAGACCTCCATCTTTTGGCCTTGTTGATCAGAAAACATCTTGTTGATGAGTCGTTGATATGTTTCCCTCGCGTTCTTTAGTTTGAACGACATGACTTTGTAGCAATAATTTCCTCGATTAGTTAGAAATGAGGTATTTTCTTTGTCTTACAGATGCATGCTTATCTTGTTATATCCCAAGAATGCATCCATGAATGAAAGGTGTTCATTACCCGTTGTTACTTCAACAATTCAATGTATGTTTGGTAGAGGAAAGCTATCCTTTCGGCAATCTTTGTTCAAGTTAGTAAAATCAACACAGACTTGCCACTCTCTGTTCTTCTTTGGGACTACGACAGGATTGGCCAGCCATTTGGGGTTGGACCTCAATGATAGATCTAGCATTTGTTAGCTTTTTAACTTCATCGATCACTGCCTTTGTACGTTCAAGATCGAGCTTTTGTCTCTTCTACTTGATCGCTTTATATGTCAGGTCAATATTTAACGTGTGGCTCGCTATCCTTTGATCGATTCTAGGCATGTCTTTGACTCACCATGCGAAGGTTTTTGACGTTCTCTTCTAAGCGCTAGATTAGCTTTTCTCGAATGTTCTTGTCTAGATTCACACTAATGTTAATACACTTTGTTGGATTTGTCAAATCAATATTTACGAGCTCTATTGTTGATTGATCTGGCTTGTTGGTTGTAGGTGGCTCTGAAACAACTTTACCACTAATAGATGTTGTTATCATACTAAATTTATTGCGTAGTTTAAATTCGGCAATAAAGCATGTTTGAGACATCTTTTGATTGCCTTATAGCGTGTAGACTCTAATATCGGTCAAAATATTTACACACTGATGATAACTCAAAGGAACGGCTTTCATCGCATGGATAAACAGAGCTACGAGTATGATGTTGTAGATGGGAGGTTTGTCAACCACTAAGAGTTCAATCCACTTCGTAATTCCTGTTATGCAAATCAGCAACTTAACAATTCCTACAGCATGGATTGAGCTCCCATCAAAGGCGGTCAGAGTCCTATTAACCGGTTTGAGCTTAATATCTGTGAGTGCCATCTTGTTAAGTGTTTGCTTGAAGATCAGATCCACCAAACTTCCTGTATCGAGAAGTTGCTGGGATGCATCGCAATATGCAACTCGGAGTTTCACGATGAGGAGATCGTTGTGCGGGAAAGTTTTTCTAAGTCTTCCAAAGTGAAGACTATTTCAGCATCAACCTACTTCAAATATTTTCCCGGAGATGAAGTTTTTTTTTAACATTAGCTATGACTTTTTCGCTCATACTTCTTGATTGATCGTATGGTATCATCACATGATTGCAATCCGACCATAATGACAGTGACTTTAGCCCTTGTGGCTTCCACCTCGGGGATCTCAACTTCGTTTTTACTCGTTTTGGTTTTTCAGTTGTAGTGTCTTCTTGATTTGTCTGCATCTGATAGCTCTGCTTCTTTCTGCTTCTACATTGAAATTGTTGTGTTTTTTTCTCAGAAACGTTTTCCTCTCCTTTGCTGAATTTTTTGGCGTGGAGCTCCTAGTTGCTTGCACTTTGAAGTTGGATGACCATATTGGTTGTGAAAAGCACAATACTCATTCTTATTATAAGTATTGTTCAATGCTATGTACCATCGTTTCTTACTCAAACTCTAGTTTCTCCGACTTGAAAAGGTGTGGACATGTGCTCTTTTCCTTTGTTGTAATACTGCCTTGGCTCTTGATACTCCTTATTAGGTCCCTTAGCATCTGGGACTTTTATTTCCTTTTTCGCTCTAGTCAGGATTTTCTATTCTTTGAGATACTCAGCATGTCTGGCTGCTCTGCATAAAGCATCTGAGATGGTTGCTGAACGATTTATGAAGAGATCTCATTTGAGCACTAGTGATCCTACCAGTTCTTAGAGCCTCGATTGCCATATCGTCGCTTACATTGGATTTAGTCATTATCTTTCTGAATCTCTCGAGATATGATTTCACGGTTTCATCATATCCTTGCTTCAAAGACTGTAACTCCGCTGCCAAGGTTTCTTGATTGACAAATATAGCGTATTGTTTCATGAACAACTTGGTTAACAGGTTGAGACTCTCAATTGATCCAGTTTGGAGCTTTGTAAACCACACCAACGCGTCTCCGGTTAAATTCTCGGCGAAGAGTTGGCAATATGCCGCATTTTATTGCTCTGGATGGTGGTTTGTTCTGCCCATCATGACATTTAAGGTGCTTAAGAAATCCAATGGGTCCGCTGTTCCATCACAAGAAAAACAGTGTAGTCTACGCTTGTGATTTACCGAGACTTTTCTTAGTCTTTGAAAGAATGGAGAGTTTCGAGCTTAGGCTAGAATTCACCCAATTTCTGGTACCGAGCTGATTGCCTGATGGAACTGTGATCGCATCTTGTGCATCATTCCCATGACGGTTGCTGTGTCTTGCATAGCTGGTACAAGGTGGAGAGCGGGAGTGTGTTGTACTTGCGTGTGACCTTGTCTTGTTGCGTTAGTTAGCTGGGAATTCAAAGTTTCACTGAAAATGTTCTTTTATGATGGCGAGTTCTTCCGCATGAGGTATCTTTTCTTGCATGGGAAAGTGCCCGATTTTGTTCAACACAGTCCTTGCCTTAATTTTATCAAAAGGTTTGTTGTTTGTTTGGTCTGCTACTTCTTTATGGATCAGCAGGTTCGACATCATGGTCGTGAACAATGGTGGCTCTTCTAGTGGCTCCAGAAGATTTGCGACCTCACGAGCTTCTTCGTGGTTGTTCTCAACTATCTGATCTTGACTCAGAGCTAAGTCGCGAATCATGTTAAGTTGCTCTAGAGTCGGATCGTTGACACGTCCTTCTCGTGTGATGATTGTCTTTCTGTTTTCTAACATTGTTGCGATGGATGTTTCTTTATCTCATTTTGCGTGAAGAATTCCTTCAATGCCTTTCACAGAGATGGTGCAACTGTTCGAACAGGATTTAGCACAAAAGTTTTAAATCTAACTCAGAGATTTTAAAGGGAAGATGTGTAAGGATTTTGATCTTTCAAAGGAAATAAAGAGAATAGCCGAGAGAAAGAATGTCGGATTGCTTTGTATTGTGTGTATGAATATGTGAAAAACTTGATCTCTTTGTGGAGACTTCCCCTCTATCTATAAACCACAGAGGCGGTTACAATTGAATCGAAAATTAGGAATATTATATTTTGTTTAGATTTGATGTTATCTAAAATATTCTTGCAAGATTTTCAAAAATATTCCAAATTTGAATAGGAATATTTCTATTTCTTTCTTTGATGATGTGCCAATCGAGTTCGTTTTGTTCTTAAACGCGACGGATTACTGAGAGGAGATTTTTCCAAGTTGACATAGATTCAACGAGATGGCCTCTTAACTGTTTTTCCGAGTATTTAACTTTAAAGGGTTTTAGTATTGATTGTTATTCTTGGACGAAAATGGGGTATCAGATCCCGTTCCAACAGAAAAAACTTAAAGTTAATTTTAGAATAGAAAATAAAAGGTTACTATAAAAAATGCACCTTTGTTTTAATATTAAATGCTTACATAAAATGTATGTTAGTACTATTCTTAAGTATTTTATCTAGAACTGACTAAAACTGACTTAAATACTCGAATAATATCCATAAGTAATTAATATTATATGTTGTAATTAAATTTTACTCAATAAAATATGATATTTTTATTTTTTAATAATTTGAAATTGAGATGGTCAGTGATGATGATACTTGGTTTCAAATTTTTTTCACTCGACACAAAAAAATCCAAGATTGAGTAACTCATATTAACTTCAAAATACATTAATTGAACACTTGAAGTTTTGAAAATTAGTACAATGTAAAAATATTACTATTTTTTAACTATTGAATGTAACATTAGTTATAAGAATATTTAGTTTTACTAATGTATCACAACTATTAACTATTAAGAAATTAAGATAACTTTAAATTTAATAAGATATTAATAAAATTTAAAAATTAATAATTAATAATAAATAAAGTTTTATAGTATTTAGTGTTGTGGTTGAAGATGAAAAACACCAAAATACCAAATTTAATGTTTTTTTTATACCATATTTGGTGCAAGGGTTGGAGGTAACCTAACACTTTAAACCTCTAAGTAATTATATTAAATTCTTCGTGTATGAAGATTCTATGATATTTAAAGACTCTAACCATGAAAATTCTAATCAGTATATATTATATTATCTATCCAACTTTATTTAAAATTACAGCCACATTTCACATTGTGAACTACATATCTAACATCGAGAGTTTACTATATGCATATTTTTAGCACTTGTCAAATTGTCAACTACAACTACTGAATCAGAGACCTTGACCCGACTCAATAACCTGACCTGAGAGTTTAAACTGATCCTAAGAATTTCTCGGTTCTCATAAAATCTTAAAACTGTAATCAATAATTTTTCTTATATAGATTAACCATCATTACTGGTCAATATTATCGACGAAAGCTACTCGAATATAAAGTCTATCTGATATCTTCAAGTAAATTCTCAAAAAACACAAACTCAATATATAATGAAGATGCGTTGAGAGAAGTATTGGACGTCACGGTCACGTGATAATTATTAAAAGTCACAAGATTGGATAATGACTTGGAGAGAAATTCTTGAAGAGGTTGTTAGAGATTTGTTAGATATTTGATTTAGAGATAAGAAAAATATCTAGAAGATCTTATCAAAAGGAAAAAAGAAAATATCCTTTGTGATAAGGAAAATTGGGTGAGAGATTTTAAGGCAAGAGGGTTTGTCTCTTGTGCCTATAAATAGAGAGGTTAATTGTAAACCTAATTCTCTAAGAACTTAGGAGAAGTTTTAGAGAGATCAGTGAATTGAGCCTAGGTTATCCATTAGGGTTCTTGAAATAGATTTAGGTTGATTTCTCGAGTAGAATAATTCCAACAAGAATCGGTCTTTTGTAAGAAAAGAATATTGCTTAATAAATCGTATTTCAAAGTGATCTAGTCGATTGTTGTTTGCAATTTATTTGAATTCTCTGCTTTTTCAATTGGTATCAGAGCGGTGCACCGCATAGCGTTTGTTATTGTTTGCAGGTGTTAGATCCTAAGGACAAGATGGAGAATTCACAGTAACAGTTAGTTGTCGTTGCAAAAACACTTAAGTTGGATCCAGACAACTATGGACACTGGAAAGTCTAGATGGCTCAGCATATACAGGGTGTTGATTCTGATGCGTGGCTTGCGGTTGAAGAAGGTTGGAACATCCTGTTGTCAAAGCTGCAGATGGTGCTACTGTCCCAAAGCCCTGAAAACAGTGGACTACAGAGGAGAAATCGTATTCGAAATGGAATTCCAAAATTTTGTCAGCCATTTTCAGCTCTCTGCTCAGCAATCAATTTAAAAGAGTACAAGACTGTAAAAGTGCAAAAGAGGCATGGAATATTCTTGAAGTAGGCTTTGAGGGTACTAGCAGTGTGAAAAGAACTCGGATTGACATCTTGGCCTCACGATTTGAGAATTTGACAATGGGTGAAGATGAGACGGTTGAAGAATTTAGCAGTAAGCTATCAGCTCTAGCACACAAAGCACTGATCTCGGGCAAAACGTACAAAGACAAGAAGTTGGTTAAAAAGTTCTTAAGATGTCTTCCAACTAAGTTTCATGGTCATCGATCAGCTCTAGAAGTGTCACAGAACTCTGACACAATAAGATATGATCAAGTTGTTGGTATGATGCAAGCATATGAGTTTCAGATCACAGCAAAGGAAGAGACCACTAAAGGAAAGAGTATTGCTCTTGTATCTGAAAAAACAGCTCACAACAGGGAGTCAGTTGAAAATCTCGAAGAGCAAGTTGGATTATTTGTGAAAAAGTTCCTTCGGAAAGCTGAAAGAGAGAAAAAGAAGGAATATCAGGCGTCTGCTAAGCCAACAGCTGATAGAGACAACTACAGATCTAACAAACAGTGTCTTGAATGTCAAGGTTATGGACACTTCAAATCTGCATGTCCATCAGCCAAGAGGAAGATGACTATACAATGTTATGAG